>QNQO01002099.1:0-146238 GCA_003290165.1 Berberis thunbergii | reverse complement strand
ATGTGCAATGCCCACTAACTCAGGGGAAGTAGCTGATGATACACCAAAACAACTTTTTTCTACATCGTATACGTGTCATGATGATCTCGAGAAATAACAGGCCCAAGCGTCAGCCCAACATTGATCCGACCCAAGTGGTTTCAAGCCCGCATAATGCAGCCCGCCGGATGAACCAAAATCATTACAGCCTGCTAAGCTCATGCATCTCACAGTTATCCCCAATACTCGTAAGTCCTACTAAGGCAAGTATATCGGGGATCGGCTTCGGACAGGCATGACAACAACATTTTACTTTCAACTAGGAAACAAATACCAACGTATACGTCGCACATGGAAACTTCTATCTGTGGACGATACTCTGATTGATAACTATCTCCCACGTATCTAGGAACACAAGTATAACAGGGAAACTTCCCTTCACAGCATAACTCCTAATTAGATAATGATCTCCACGAATAAAATTTTCCATAAACTACGCCACCGATGATCTGGTCAAACCAGAACTTCAGCACTATAAATAAGACATGAGGTTGATAATCTAAGGTACGCTACAAATTTCATGTTTACAGCATTACGCCGTCCCCAGATCCGTGTTTGACTTTAGTATCGGAGTACCATCATCCACCACAACGGTGGTTTGTGGCTCACATGTGTTCCTTGTGCTAGGGGTGGGCACGAGACGGGATGGGATGAGATGGGATGAACCTCATCCCTATCCCATCCCGTTTGTTCGAGATTGGGACAGGATAGGATAAACCTCATCCCGACCTCGTCTCATCCCAAACGGGTTCGGAACAGGATGAACATGTAGTAAATTTTGGATTGAAAATTTAACATGCAAGATTGAAAATATTAGATTTACCAAACACACAACTTTAAAAACAACTATATAACTTTAAACCATTGATTATTATTTTCCCATTTCATTAACTTTTACTCCGTTTCTTTTATAACCACTATTGAATATAATCATTTTTTTTGTACATTGCTAACAAAATTATCAATGGGTTTGTCATTTAAAAACTACGATGAGCACACATTGTTGTTGTCAAATGTTAGGAAGAGAAAAAAATAAGGGAAAAAGTTTGAGTTAGATTCATTATCTAGGTGAGTCGCATGGAAGCTTGTGAGAATAAACTAGCCATGTCAATAAATAAAACAACAAATAAAAGTCATGTCAATAAATAGTTTCATACTACATATTTCATTTTAAATATTAAAAAAATCAGTTCGAGACGAGACGAGATGGGCGGGATTGAAAATCTTCATCATGATCTCACCCACTCTAGATCGAGACGGGATGGGATCGAGGTGGAATTGATAATCTCAATAAGATCAAAAAAATTGGGACAAGATGAGATCAGGATTGTAGGATGAGATGTCCACACCTAACTTGTGCAATATTAATTCATGGCCCCCCTCCAATTTCCTCATTTGGTCCATGTACAATGAATGGGTTCACCCATCCTTGTCAATATAATTGCACTACTCTCCATAGTACAAGTACAAAGCTACAGTACAACATGTTTAACATTCCATGGCTGCAGATCATCTACATTCATTGATGTTCGTTTACACTAATTTGTGTAGCTAAGATGCCAATTCCTATTGTATATTGTGTAGTGGGCATTTCTAATACTCAAGGGCAACAAAATCAATTGAAAACAAATATAAGGTTTGGTACTTCACTTTCGTAATCAACTTCATGCAGTGTTGCATACAATTTGGAGTCATTTTTCCTTTCTAAACATTGCTATGCATGTTTGAAAAAATAAAAGAAATAATAGTCGGATGATTGCCATGATAAAATTGATTTTTTTTTTAATAATTGGAGGAAAAACATATGTTTCAAATTTCCTCACTTTCGCCCTCTTTCACTTTTCTTTTTCTCCTTTTCCACTTTACTGCTTCTTTTGATTCTTATCTGTTCTTTCCTTAAAACAAAAATAACTTGTTTTTCTACTTCTTTCCTCCTCTCCCGGGTTTTCCCCTTAAATAATTACATTATCAATTGAGTAAAAAGAAAAAAAGGGTTGTTCTCATTTGTTTATGTCTATTTTTATCTACCTTCATTTGTTTTTATATTCTTTTCAAGGGGGTTGATTAACGAATTTTATTGAAAAGACAAATTTATCCCTGCTTAATTAATTTTTTTGACTCATATTAACTCACCCTCACTCTATATGTAATCTCTCTCGCAAGAGATTAAAAAGAAAAAGAAAAAATATAAAAGAGGGTGCATTGGTGAGAGGGTGGGTTTGTCGGGTGAGAGAGAGAAATTTTTTTTAAAAGAAGAGTTGGTGGAATTGTGGGAAAAAAAGTGTTTGATTTGAAAAATTATGTTAGTGTAGATTTGTCAATTTAAAAAATATTGAATGTAATTTGTTAGTCAACACCCTTAAACAGACGGTCATGAATGTTAGACTGAAATACAAGAACAAATATGAGTCAAATAAAAATAAAAATAAACAAATGTGGGCCAAATAGAAAATAACCCAAAGAAAAAAACATCCAAATATACATTATTTAGTTATGCACTAATTACATGTTTTGGATATTTCAAAGTTGTAATTAAATGAAGCAAAATAAAAATAAAAATGAAACACTTGATAAACAATTAACAATTGTAAGCCCTATATCTCTTATTTATTTATTAATATAGCCATTGGATTAAATTATAAGATCTCATTATTAACTACCTAATAGATTTTCATATTTATTCTCTTTCTTGATTCTCTCCATAAACTTTCTCGATCAAACCATCTAATATTGAAATTGGAAAGAATTAAAATCTCTATAGATCACCTGTATACCACATACTTCTAGTGAAGCTCTCTCATATTCAAAGTGCTCAAGAATGAAGTTGCATTATTTTATTTTATGTCCGCAGCTTGATGAGAATTTTGACGTGAAGGGAGAGGAGAGAGCGAAAGCGAGAAGAGAATTAGAAAAATTTTCTGAGATTTAGATTCTTTCCTTTTACATTGGTTTTGTTAAGGAAGTTTATGAGATAGAATCAATGAAGAAAATAAATAAGAAAATTTATTGGATTGTTAATAATTGGATCATATAATTTAATCCAACTATTGCACATAAGTGCTTACCAATATTATCACAAGCTCTGATATCATTTCTCTATTACTTCCATCATCAATTAGAAGGCACGACACAACAACACTGCAAATTGATAAGGGAAGGAATGCCATTGGAAGTCTCAGACTACAAAATTCCACTAATAAGCACTAAATTCCCTTTGAAACTTTTCTCATATTTATTTATGATATCTAATGAGAACTATAAACTTAAATAATTTCTTTTTCTTTTTCTTCCACACATCAAATCTTATCCAGAATATAAGAATATGAGACCATCAGGCATGAATCAAATTTTGATTAACAGCTCAATTTATATTTGTATATTCCAATCTTTATCATTTTCACTTTCCTTCTTTTTATCTCCCCCTTTGCACTTTGCAACTTGGTAGACTCTTTATGGACAAACAATAATAAATATTTTTGTCAAAAAGTTTTCCACAATAATATCAGTCTAATGATTCCCTATGTAGGTTTTTTACCTTTCGATTTCCTTTTCTTTAACCTCTATAACCAAGGAATAAAAATTTCGTCAATAATATTGCTAATTGATTAATCAATGGAATGGCACCAAGAAATCATATCCATGTTTCAATAGGTATCAATTGTTGTGATTCGTGGACTCATAAGTGTGGTATCTCCGTGTTAGGTAAGTGTTTAAGTTGATGATTTATCTCTATACACACAAGCTTAGAAATGCATACTAATCACGAGTCATGTAAATTTACATATTCATATAATAAAAATTGAGTCGTATATTTAACATAATCTTGTACTCAAATTTGGATATTATCTTTAATATTAAAAGTTTAAATAGCTTGAATATACGATCAGGAACCCTATATTTCTATTAGATCCTAATATATTTTTCTTTGGACGAAAATAGGAGTATGGTTATAACAGGTTATATAAATTAATTAACCAACTACAAATGTGAAACCTCTCGGTGGCATATTTGATAAAATATTTTTTTTCTTTCCAAATGGTCTATAAAATTTGATAAGACATTTCTTTTTTATTATTATTAATTTTTACCTTAACTTTTTTGAATTCGAAATTGTGACGTGTGATTACCATCCATCACACCTCTTCTAACTCAATTGGTACATCTTTAATAGATAATTAGACTTATCCTGTTACCAATCTATAAATAATTCATTACACTATTATTTGCAATGTTTATCGCACCAAAGAGAAATTTGTACAACCAAAAGTGTCATGATCGTGATATATATAAAGGTCATCGTCTTCATGTACATGTCTTCCATTTTCTGAGCAAAATTACAAAATCGATGTTGACTAATCGTATATAAAAAGTTTATATAGTACATAGAGAAACAGATGAGAATGTTCAAAAGGACAAGATGATCCGTTGAAAAGAAGACAATAATGTAAAACCTCGAACCCTTTACATACATGGTTTTTAACAAGTTTTTGCATGAAAGTTGAATCCCTAACTTACCCAGAAAGGGTGGGGACTCCAGCGATCACTTTCATCTCTGGGTTTCCACCAAACAATGGTGCACCCCACAACTTGTACTAGCTAAACAGTTATTTGCTCTTCATGCCCATCCATCCAATGTTGAGCTCATCAAGACATAAACAAAGTTGAATGTGTAATGATGTTTTCATGCATCTCATGACTTCACTTAGTTTACATAAAAAAAAACTTTCTGAAATTAGCGGGTTCATTCACTTTAATTTCCTGTAGGTAGGGTGTCATCCTCACATAGATATCCACTACTCCTTGTTCCATGCATATTGGCTGTCCAAATGGTAAAGTTGGAATAATTGAAATTGTATCAATTAAATTGTCAACTTCACTAAAAGCCGTGACATATCTAGCATATATATATCAATGTCGGGACGAAGTAAACAGGTAGAATACTTTTAGTCTCAATAGTATCTTGAAGAGGGCGACCATGTTTTTTACAAAATATAAGGGTTTGTTTTTTTTTTTGTCAAACACGAAGATGTTTATTAAGAAAAGAAAACAAAACAAACAAATACAAAGAGAAATATTCCTATATCGAGGAATGCCATGACACCATGAAAGTGTCAAAACCCAAATCCCTAAACAAATTACAAGCCAAACTCATCCTCCATAGCAATTCTCTAATCTCGATAAAGATAGAGTGCTATGATTTGTTGAATCCTTCAAATACCCTTTTATTTATTTCTTTCCACACACACCACATGAGAACATGAAATACCCAACGCCATAACCCCGACGGAAATGATTAGCTTGAGACCACCAACTTAACCAATCTAAAATGGAGCCTTGAAACATCAAACTCAAACCAAATTCTGACAAGAAACTGCTCCTAATGGATTTGGAGAAACTGCAGTGAAGCATCAAATGGTCCAGCGTCTCGTCAATTTCATTGCAAAGCACACAAAGACTCCCTGTGTGGATTCCTCATTTCCTTAACCTATCTTTAGTCAAGATCTTTTCATGTAACACTGACCAACTAAAGAAATTAATCGAGGAAAAATGTTTTTCACCCATACCAGATTTTTGTGAGAGGAAATAAAGGGGTTGGAGTGGGTCTCATAATGAGATGCAGCCAACATATTCGAAAATTCTTTCACCGAGAAGCCCACACATTTACCCTTCCACACCAAACTGTCAGAACCCTCTGAGAGCATCTGTTTATCCAACAGATGCATTAGATTAGCAAATTCTTCTAGCTCCCCAGTATTTAGGGGTCTTTGAAAGGAAAGATCTCAAGAATTGCTGTTAGACCAAAAATTGCTCACACTCCCATATTGATTGTTGTTAATGATAAACAACATTGGAAATAGATTCTTCAAAGATTGGTTACTACACCAAAAATCATGCCAGAAAGAGATGAGGTCACCATTTCCACATTGGAGAGAGGTGTGAGGGTAGAAGCCACTTGCGCACCGGAAAATGGACTTTCACAAAGAGCATCCGTAGGAAGTGTACTTAGTTCTCTTTTCCCAAACTCATCTATTGCTCACATATTTGTCCATAATGAGAGATCTCCATAAATTGTCATTTTCTTCTGCAAATCGCCAAAGCCACTTAGAAAGTAATGCAATATTGAATGTGAGCACCTGACGAATGCCTAAATCACCTCGAGATTTAGGACAACAAATTTTCTCCCAGCCCACTAAATGCATCTTTCTAGAGTTTTGAGTAGAACCTCAAAGGAAATCGCGTATGATCTGTTCCATCTTGGTTGCTATTGAACAGGGAACCTTAATAAGAGACAGAATGAACATTGGGATAAAAGCTAATGTGGATTGTACAAGAGTTAATTTGCCTGCTTTAGAGAGAAATTTGTGTTTCTAAGACGCTAGTTTCGATTCCATCATTTCGATCATCTCATCCCACACATCTTTACTTTTAAAACTAGCACCCAGAGGCATGCCCAAGTACTTAACTGGAAGATGACCCGTTGAACAACCCAATAAACCCGTCAACTGGTGCAGATGAGGGACTTCTCCAATAGGCGACACCCTTGATTTGTGAAAGTTGATTTTCAGACCTGAAATAACTTCGAACCAAAGCATAATTCTTTTAAGAGCAAGAACTTGATAAGCGGAAGCATCACAAAAGAGGATAGTATCATCCGCATACTGGAGAATAGAAACATGAGGACCACCCTCCGCGACAGAAAACCCTCTCACTAGGCCAACATCAACCGCTTTAAGAATCATTTGAGTTAGACATTCTGCTGCTATAGTAAATAAAAGAGGAGAGAGGGGATCACCTTGGCGCAAGCCTTTCGAGCTATTAAAAAACCCGTGCAGCTGAACATTAATCTTCAGAGAGAAATTAACTGTAGATCTGCAAGTGTGAAGCCAAAGAATCCATTTGGAGTCAAACCCCATGCGAACCATTACCAAATCCAAGTATCTCCAAGAGACGTTATCAAAGGCTTTGGAGAAATCTAATTTGATAACGAGCCCTGGAACACCTTGTTTTTTCCTAGAATGAATAATTTCATTGGCAATCAAAGGGCTATCAACCGCTTGTCTTCCACTGACTACTGCACTTTGAAAAGGAGAAATGACTGAATGAAAAACTATTTTCAATTTGTTAGCCAACACCTTGGCCATGATCTTATAGGCCCCATTCAAAATACTAATAGGTTTAAAATCTTTGACTGTCCGCATTCCCGCACATTTAGGAATAAGCGAGATGATAGTGGTATTCAACCGCCAATCAAGAAAATTTCTCGAGTTAAAATCTTCAACAACTTTCAGAAAATCAATTTTGATTACCTCCCACATTTTCAAATAGAACACCATTGAGAAACCATCAAGACCTGAAAAACTTCAGATTTTAGTTCTTCCATTGCCGCTCTAATTTCCATCTCCGAAAAATTATCTACCAAGGCGGTAGTCGTAGACTGGGAGATAGACTTGAAGGTAATCCCCGAGAAGAAAGGTCGCCACTCCTCCTTTTCATAGAACAACTCCTTGAAGTGAGATATCAAGAGTTCTCTAATACTGACTTCATCCACTACCAACTCCTGACCCATGCTAAGAGTTTCAATGGAGTTAAACAGTCTGGGTTTGTTAGCCAAGTTATGAAAGAATTTGGACCCCTGATCCATATGACAAACCCAGTTGACTCCTGATTTGATCCTCCAAAACTCCTCATCTCTTTTGGTAATGTTGCCCATTCCTGATGTAGTTGCACTCTACAAGACCTTTCCTCAGCAGTCAGGTCTTTGATCTCTTCATCAGCATCAATGTTAGCAATTAAGGCAGAAATATTTTGAATACATAAATTTGTCTTACCCCAAACTTTAGTCCTCCAACTTTTGAGGTTGCATCTGAGTGCCTTAAGCTTCCACCATAAACAGTGGCCAGAGACTACTGAGTTGTTCCACCAAGCTTTCATCTCATCTGCCAAGGTAGGGTGATCAAACCAACCATTAGCAAATGAAAAAAGCGAGTACAGCCACCAACAGACGAGTTCGCATGCAAAATCGCGTGATGGTCAGAACCTGCTGCACCCTTGAGCCATTCAACTTTATCACCAAATTTTTCAATCCAATCCACCGAAGCTAGAAATCGATCAAGTCGACAAAGGATAGGACGATCTCTTCGATTTGACCATGTGAATTTTCCCCCTTTTAGACTGAAATCAGCGAGTTCCACCTCATTAATGAACTGATTGAATTTCTGCATGCTCGTGGACCTCCTCCTGCATTTTTTTTCATTCATATGATGGACAACATTGAAGTCTCCCGTTAACACCCATGGCGATTGCACCCAACCAGCAATGTCATATAGTTCTTCCCAGAAATGTTCTCTTAGCGAAGGATCACACGGAGTATAAATGTTAGTCCCTGACCAAAATGAGTTATCCGAGATCATTTGAAATTGAATAGAAAGTGAAAAATCTCCTTTCAACACTTCCCTCATCTGCAAAAGATCAACATCCCAAATAGCTAAAAGGCCTCCCGAGCTGCCACTGGATTCCACCATAGCCTAATCAAAAGAGCTATCACCCTACAATTTTCTGATAAATTCTCTAGAGTATCTCTCCAATTTTGTTTCCTGAATGAAAACAAGGTCTGGACGATTGTCTGAAATTTATCTACGACAACCCCTTTGCCTCTCAGTATTCCCGAGCCCCCTACAGTTCCACGAAATAATTTTGAAGTTCATGAAAGACCTTCAACCCCGGGGTTGTTGCACTTGTCCATTGCTTTGTCAGATACTATACCCTGCGCTGTAGCTTGAACCATATCTAAAGCCCTTTTTTCATCCTGACTGAGGTCCACTCCCACTGTCAAGCCAATTTCTTTGAAAGCTGAATGATTTGATGCTTCTTCCTGAGTCGAAAGAAAGTCAGAGACAGAAGGCTCCACGCTGTCATTGACCCTAGAAACAAACCCTGGAGACTTTCCAGAAGTATGTTCGCTAGGGAGTAGAAACCCAAGATTTTTGTCTGTGGGACCTCGAAGCCTGGGGGAGCGCCTACTTGGTCTGGTGTAGATGAGGAACTTTCCAAATGAGAAACACATAGTTTTGTAGACGAATCATGGACTTCAACACATTGTTCTGCTAGTGGCTCAAAACCCGGCGGGTAAGGGAGAGATACCGAACACTCCTGGGGGGCACTACAACCTTTAAGTTCTACCTGCCCTGCTTTGTTGGTTGAGCTGGATTTGGTGTATATCTTTTTAAGCATGAACCTAGATCTGGTGGGAAAAACTGAAAAATTGGTCCATTCAGTGGCTCTGTCACGCTATAAGTCACATTTTCAAATTTCTCGTAATATATTATTTTGATTTTTTTTAAGTGTAAAGAATGTGATTCCCATATAAAATAGGAATTTGAATGTCAGCTACAACCTTGAGAAAGTTATTGCTAATAACTAGAATTTCTTTCTTTCTCACATCTTGAAGCCAATCTGGATCTTCTTTAGTCGAGTAGTACCCCAAATCTACATAGTGTGCTCCTGTAAAATGTCATGCATAAATGGTAAATCAATAATATGAATATGTTCATTCAATTATATCAACAATAATGACTAGTTAATAGTCAAACCTTTATTTGCAACTATTGCTATAATACTCTTCGATATACTCGATCTTTAGAGCCCTGCATTCATTTCAACCATGATCAAATCTTTGAAGAATAATTTCTTATAGAAAATATTCCATATAAACGATTTGTGTGCATACATGTGAAAAAAATGCAAAAGCAAACTATGAGCAAACAATATATTGTATATATTACCCTCCACCACTCCATGGATCTCTTAAGCCATTGAAAAAATGATGTTGTTCCCATAACGTTTCAATAACCTCCTGATGTCCTCTTAGAATATGTAGGGCTTGCACTCAACATAGCCAAGTCTAAGAAGAAGAAAAGTACAATAATAGAAAAGTCGTAATATCTACATAATAGGAAAGTCACAAATATGAATCAGAATAGTCAAAATGTTATAATATATAGGGTTTGCACTCAACATAGTCAAGCCTAAGTCCAAGATTGATTCACATCTACAAGAAGGAAAGTATAAATAAAAAAACTAAAAAAAAAAAAACAATAACAGGAAAGTACAATAATACAATAGTCAGAATATGAAAGTCAAAATAGGACACAATTAAAATATTTTGTATAGAAAGTTTTAAGTTTCATGTTTCTACAAGGCTATTAGCTCCATATAAGCTTGTATTCAGTCAAGGAACAACAACAATAATACAATTCTCAAATTATTTTCTTTACATGGTATCAGAGCAACTTTCTTTATTGACCTAAGACTTTGTGGACTCAAGTTCTTCCCCTGCTAGACACAAGAGGCGGGGAAGAGAGAACAACAATAAAAACCTACTTCAATCATTCATGCATCAACAGAACATATAACACCACAATCAACAGACAACCAATCATTCTCAATAGACTTCTCTTCATGAAACTGTCACCTGCAGCCAAAACCTCAACAAACTCTTGTTCAACAAAGGGACGAGCCATCATTTTCTTTACGCCAACAACAACAACTGCAATCGCACAACCATCGGACATACACGTCCATCCGTCACTCGCCGTCATTCCGCTCCCCTTCGTCCTCCCTGTCACATATTCGATTGCACAAACGAAGAAGTAACAACAAGGAAGAAAAAGAAAAAGAAGAAACGGAGGGAAGAGAAAGAAATTTGAATATATTTTTCTTCACTATTCACACCCACTATATTTGGTCAATACCACCACACAAGCTCAAAAAAATAAATAAAACACTACCAACACAAATGCTGAGCAAATTTTTTATCCCAAATTTTCATCCAAATTTTTTTTATCCAGAATTCGAGTCATGCTAACCACTCGAATCGAACCATTAGCCGTTACTCGACAGTCATGATTTCTTCATAACAGAATTTTATCCAAAATCATCTAGAATTATCTAGAATCATTCATAATTATTCAGAATTATCCAAGTCAAAGTTTTCTCCAAGTTGCATATTTCTTCTGTGTTCACATGTCCAGCTTGCGGGTGAGTGTTAGAATATGTAGAGCTTACACTTAACATAGTCCACTACACCAAAAATGCCCATTAGCAACGGTTTTAAACCGTGGGGGTAACCCATTGTCACGGCTTAGAGCCATGGGCTGTAGAGGCGTCGCTAAATCCCTAGTCACGGCTAAAAACTGTGGCTAAAATATTAGCAACGGTTTTATCTCGAGGACGGTTGATGATTTAGCCACGGTTATAAACCGTTGTCACAATCTTAGCCACGGTTCTAAGCCGTGGCCAGGAGTAGCCACGGCTTAAAACCGTTGCAAGTTATGGCCACGATTCTAAGCCGTTGCAATAGCTTTAGCAACGGTTTTAAGCCGTGGCAATTTTTTATTTATTATTATCTTGTTTTTGCTATCAAATGACTTTATAAGTTTTATTTCTAGAAAATAAAAATTTTAATGTGCCAAACTTAAACATTTCCATGAATGGAGGCAAAGTAATGTAATTAATAAGATAATGTATTATATTGAGTCACAAAATCTATCAAATAATATCTCAAATACAATAACACACACACAAACTTAAATATCTCAAATACAAAGAAAGTGGAACAACATCATTGGTTTTCTACTCTTGAAGTTTGCATAGCTCATTGAAAGCTTCTATTTATTATTATCTGTGTTTCTCACTGTTCTCATCACAATTGCTGCTGCTCTAGCGTTAAGTCCAGAGGTTGGCTATTTATACAGTTTTAAAGTAATCCTCGTTATCAAGAATCACTTTCCCCTCTTCTGGTTCCATCTTCATCCGGCCCATGTGCAACATTTAGCTGCTCTTGCAACTGGAAATCATAAACATATAAATCCAAGCACAAAAAAAGGCACTCGCAGAAAGTAATCATATATAGTTCCAGGATTAGCAATACTATCCATCTGGCAAACCAATGACGCTAAAACACCCTCATATTGTAACATGTAACTCATACATAAGATAGTGAAATCCACCAGTCATGGTTCCACATAGGTTGCTCAGAGAACACACAACACCATCATTTTTATTCGTTTTATTTATGTGCTTTGTAAAGATTTATTTATTTGACCGTATAAATGAAAAAATAAGACCAGCATGTCCTATAAAAGAAAGGGAAAAAAACCCTCTGAAAGAGAGGTGAAGGATGTGAGCTGGGGGGTTACACAAATTACTACCATCCATTCAATATTTGACATAAGCCCTCTTCTAATTCAAACAGACAAGCTTCGAGTTTCATCCATGAAGCTTTAGCTTAGAACAAATTTACTCGAAAAAGAGAGAGAGAAGATGCAAATTAAAATGATTTATCCTTGTTTAAATACCTCATTATGTTTCAACTTTTCCAGTGTAAGCTCTTGGTTTAAACCAACCATCCTGCACAGAATACAGGGAACGTAAAAAAGGAGATTTCTTCAAATAAGATTTTGTCTTCTGTCATCAGTAGTTCATATATCCTAAAGATGAAAAAATTTCAACTAAGCTACTTGATCTGCACCAGTAATGACCTACCTGGCCTGTAGTTCTGCAACCTTGAGAAGCAATATTCTCTCTCTTTCAGAAACCTCGGCCTGCCCAAAAAAGAAATAAAATAAATTTCTTGGTTTACAAAAGAATGGGATCTTATCACTGATTACTGTGGTCAGCTTGCAGAAGTAGTGAGACAGGAAACGGTTTGCCTCATTCAGCATTGCTGATGGAACAAACTACAAATCTAGAACATGAATTACAATGCTTACATTTGTATCATTCTCAGAATTGCGAGGTAGTGGAGGCAATTTCGCATGATGATCTGAAGCACAACAACAACAACACTTCAATTGAACTTGCATGGTACTTTTATCATGAGTTATAATAGCAATGATATCGGGAACTGCAATAAGAGATATTCCACTCACCATCTACAACCTCAGCTTGTTGCAAACTATTCAATAAATTCATGATAATATCCTGTAAGTCAACCAATGTGAAATTAGATGAATCTTCCACTAGTATGGAAGGAAAGACATAATCTTCAGAAGGACAATGAAATTTGTTGTTTTTACTTGTTGTAATGAGGTCTGGTGAAATAAATTCTGAAGATGCGGCATGATAAGTGAAGTGGGGACTGCACTGTTGTTCACTTCCTTAGAGGTCTGACCGAGGGACTGCAAAAAGAATTGGCAAACATGAGACTTACAAGACTAGACAGAAAACATGGGTTTTAAGAACCCGCGGAAGCCATTCTGAATTGAAAATGAAGAATGAAGCAATTGGGAGTGGAAGGGTACATTTCTTGACAAAATCAGATGTAGAATCTTGGTGGAAATTTGCATATATTCATGAACAGTGCCTTCATCTAGATTCCAAGTACACATGGATGGACATGTTTACTGAATCCTTTTAATTCATTTTTCAGATTGTGGACGTATCAACTTCCTTGTCTAAATAAAACAACTAGCAAACTGTTGAGCCCATGATTTGTTTTTCATAAAAGGCTTCCAAAATCAAATCTTTCAACCGGATTAATAGCCACTGCCTTCTGGGGAGGAAGAGACTACCAATAATTGTGATTGGCATTATCCCTTGGCCTACTTGCTCAAGGTGCTAAAAGGATTAACCAAATCCAAGACCCACTTTCATCTTCCCAACATCTGTGTCGCTTTATACATACACACATTCACTTTTATATTCATTTCATAGGCATCATCATTCATCTGTTCTTATCAACCAATTGGAAGCATACACTCAATTAGGTTGGAATCTATTATCGCCAGGGAGATTGCATTTAACAAAGGCCCTCTTATCGATGTTCCAGATTGGGGAAGTACACACCATCTGTACAGGGTGGGATTTATATGATAGTACACCATAAAATCAAGCTCACAGTGTTCAAATTTCCTCGAATCTAAAATCTTAAAAACTGTCAACATTGTCCAACACCATGAAAGTTTGGATATGCACTATTTTTGTTGGAAATGAAGAAAACATCACAAACCAAGCACCTACTTTCCAAAAAATATCACCTAGAGAATATTGTTAAGGTAAGGTATAACGACGATGGCAAGAAAAGTTAAACAATTAGATCATTAAAACGCAGGGAATTGGAGATTATTGGGACATGAGAAAAAGAAAGAAAGAAAACTTCTAAAATAATTGTGGATTTGTGTAAAAATACTAACCGTGTATTAATCAATGTGGTATATTTTTAGAAAAACAAATTTAAGGTTTAGGAATCATTATGATGTAATGGCAACTGGAAACTATAAAATACCAAAGAGCATAAAAAACTAATGTATACGGATAGTAAACAAAGAGCTCTAATCTAGATTCTTGAAAGTTGAAAGCAAATAAAACCATATAAGGAGTTCATACATCTAATAACCAAGTTTCCAAAACAAAGAAAAAACTAAATATAATTGCAAAAAAAAAGTAAACAATAGCATATTTTGGGACTTACTGCAAGGGACGATCTGCTGATGATGCGAGGTACGCACTGCTGTTGTTGCTGCAAGGGAATCACCGCTGCTACTGCGAGGGACGAACTGCTGCTCTGCGAGGGACGCACTGATGCGAGCTTGCTGCTGGTCGCAAACCAGAGTGCGCTCTGTTTCACTGCAGAGTACCCACTGTCCTGGCAGTTATGATCTGCGGATTTTTGAATGCAATCTGGGTGCTGCATTTCACTGCTTGCACTCATTCCTGCCGCAGGTCTTGGATTCCAAACAATATAAAAAAATAAGCCCAACCAAGATGGCAATAAGATAGCAGAACACTCTTAAAATTACAGTAAAGATAGATAGAACACTCTTAAGATCTTAAGATTTATAGTGGTATTTATGACAAAACTATGTAGATCCACAGAGCAGCGGTAGAATCAATTCTAACAAAATACAACTATGTTCACATACCTGAGAATCAGTAACCTTGAAGACTCGCTTCCATGGCAAAAGAAAAGTTGATGCTCCTCCAAACACAAGCGTCGAGACATAAATCAGCTTCTGGAATGCCTGCACTGGAGATTCACTAACAATGCTTGTGTTTCACACTACAAAACTCTCCATTTTTTTTAAATAGTGAAGTTGTAACACCTATTTATAAATGACCTACCCGACGCTGCTCACTGTCAGCTTTGCGATCACCAGTTTCAAGCCTTTGCCTGAAGATGCGCCTACCAATCTAAATAGTATCATAATCAAGATGCAGTCAATAAACAAGAATGTAAAAGATAAAGATATTTTACAATCAGCAATTGAAGATGTCATAAATGTGTGTATAAATATGGTCGAATTGTTTTGATGCATAGTTTTTATACAAATTCCTATTAAGCATTCAAGTGGAATAGAAATAAGAGCTTTTATTCCAAGAATATTCTCTCCACTATGACGATCATCTTCACAAAAAATCGGTTCATTTTGCATTAGACAATGATTATTTTCTTTGATTTAAAAAAAGAAGAAGACATTATTGTATTAATTTAGAGTAGGGGGAGGGGGGAAGAGAGACTGGACAAAGAACCCTCATCCCTAAACTTGTCTCAATTGCACCCCCAAAGCAAAATAGTGACTTGAATATCTATCCGATATACATATCTACAAACTTGAACGTTTCTAAAGGTTATGTTGTCTCTCTCTCCAAATTACCCAAACCATAGCATGAATAAGTTCGTCCCAAGCTCATTTTCCGAAAGTTGTCAAGGAGAGGAGATTGATGAAAGAAGCATGACAATTTTCAACCCATGAGAGAATACAAGCCTTACCACACTTCCCTCACCAAAGGAAAGGACAGGATAGTAGTAAGTAATCAAATGATTCCTCAGCAACTCCACACATAATGCAATGGTTAGGAAGGATGAACTTGGTTCATGATAGCTAGCAGGTTGAACATCTGCCCAATTTTCCAATCATCCCAGCTTCTTCTCAGGTGAAAACTCTACCCTTGCACTTTGCTATCCCTGAAATTTCAAACTCTTGTTATGAGAATATGTTGTACATGGCAGGAAAATATTGTCTCAAAGTTGCATCATACATTGATATTAAATTGAACAATGTTGATTTCATTCATCCATTCTAAACAAGTACAATCCAAACATGACAATAGGCGTGCCTCACTGCCTTCTATGTTTCCTATATGTTTACATCACTCCTATTAGGCTAGCTAGAGAGCCTTACCCTGTCTTCTAGGGCTGTTAACCGGCTCAGTTTAAGTCAGTTTCACCAAAACCATACACCAAACCAATACGTTCGGTTTTCAAATCTTCACAACCGAAACCGACACATTATGAACCGTCCAAACCGATAGGTTTAGTGCAGTTCGTAGGGTTTCTCAGCTTTTTAGATGAAAAATCTCTTCAAGCATAGTCAGAAAGATGAAACGGTTCGGGCACGTCGCGGGGGAGGGGGGAGAATGAGATGAAGATTATAAAGAGCAATGGCTTCATACTCTTGTGGAACAATAAACTCATTCTCCCAACAGAAACCCAAAAAAAACACTCATATACACAAACTTTAGTAGCTTAAATGCTTTACCTTTGAACATTTTGAGTAAAGCTTCTATCTTCCCTTGCAAATTTCATTGTGTGTGACTGTGTTAGATCCCCATTTTCTCAAGATTGCCTGAAAGGTAGATCCTCTCCTAAAAACACAACTCTTATGTTGCAATGATAGTTGTTTACCATTAATAAAATTCATCTTCTTCTTCACTGTTTCTTTCAATATATCAACCTTCAATATAGTATCACACACATACAATCTATAATCAATCCAGAACATCTTTTGTAAATGTTAAATTCAATCAATATAAAAGAGAAATTAAAGAGAAGCTCACCATGTTAAATCTTGCAAAATATAAGAACCCGAAATCAGTGTTTCTCCTCACTACTCACAACAAAATCACGAAATTGCAATAAACAATTCCAATGGGTTTTTACCTGTCTTCAAGCTACTCACCTCTCCAACCTTAACTAAAAAGAACACACTCTGAGATTGCTACTTAAAGATTCGCAGTAGACTAAGTAAATGAAATTATTACCTTTGTCTTTTAAACGTCAATCTCTAACCTCCTTACTGGTCTTCCTTGCAACTCAATTATTCATTGCAGAGTTCGCAGTAGACTAAACCGTTGGCAGGGAAAAACTTTTCTTTGCTTCTTTGCTTCTTGGAGCTGTTGTATAAACAGGCATTAAAATAATTGAGGTGCTCACAGGGATGATCCAAATAGCATTCTTATTCATTGCAATTTGCAACATAATCCTAGGCCACTAATAACAACTAATTTTTGTTTCTCCAGAACCACAAGAGGCAGCGAAATATAAACAAAGCAAGGGAGTCAGACAGGCAGCTTCAGAGAATTACAAAAAAAAAATACCCAAGAGATTTCAAGCCCCATAGGCCATAATTATTATTGGTTGCTTACAGGTCTGTCATGGATGCCAAGTTGATCCCAAGTGATGACCTCCAAGAGCTCCTCCAATGTGCCATACCCACCTGCAGCGGGAAAATGAAAAATCTCAATCTCTAGCAAACAATAATGATGTCACTGAAAAACAACTGGACAGATAAAAAAATCCATTCTTGCTGCAATGGATTGAAAATCAATTCAAGGAGGACTGGACCAAGCAGTGACCGAGTCTTAGCTTTGCCTAAATCTTGGCAGTGTTCTTAGAAAAATGCCTAAGCTGATTGCACAGATGTAAAGAGGAGATATGGATATGCTTAATTCTTGAAACAAACCTTTTTTCTTTATATGAAGCCAAATCCTTGAACAGCTGAAACTCTGTTGAATACAACTCGAACAATAGATTTTGTCTCTGAGATGCATTTCCCAATTGGTAGGCATGTTCAACAACTGCCAAATAAGAACCATTAGGCAATATTAAAAACATCAGGTCTGCAGAGTTCGACCAAATATGCACGAATATGTAATAAAGAAATATAGAATGTTTTCACAAGAAAACATGTTTCTATAAGAAACTTTGTGCCCCTTTTCCCCTACTTCTTAGCCTGGGAGCAACTAAAGTCCATTTTCAAAAGCAACCAATGTTAAAGACATCAGTAAAGTCATCATTCAACTAAGTCAAACAAGTCCAAGCAAAATAATGATCCACCATACCCAAGATTACTCAAACTTTGACTTTAACAATCCTTGGATGTATTTAACAAATAAAGCAACAGACTTCACAAAGAATAAAAGTACAAGAAAACTTCTATTGCTGTAAACTGAATCGGTTATAACATACCAACAGATCCAACCATATGACGGAGAAGAGAGGCAACATGCCCATGGAGGGCAGAGATGAAACCTTCCAACTGTTTTTTAGAGGCTGTAGCATCATGAAGAAAAAAAAATCAGATTTTCAATGCCCTAAATCTCCAATCAACATTGTCGTAACTTTTAATTTTCCACTTTCTCGGCAAAAACATACCATTGTCTAACATCTTTTTTACTAGATGAACTGAATATGCGTTACATGCAAGCGTTAGAAGATCTGGCTGGAGCTCCTTAAATATGGCATCTCGTTTAGGTTGGGTACAGTACTTGACGCAAGTCTAATATGAAACAAGCAAAGCCCTACTGCAGTTAATAGTAAATCAAATGAAAATGGAAGAGAAGTCAGCAAGAGAATAATATTTACCTGCAAAACCCGAGAAGATACATGGGACATGGCAATTTCAGGTATTTTCCCCTTCATCTTCTGTACAGCTTCACTCACCATTCTTAAAATATTAAAATGAACAAAGTTAGCCATATTACTAAAATATTTCTACAAAACCCCATTATTAAAAATGAACTTCTTACTTCGATCTGTCTTCTTTAGCAATATTGCGCCGCCTCATTTTCTCCCATAGGGCTGCAAGCTCCTATACAAACCAAATATGAAATGTAACAAAGAAATTTATTTTTTTAAAATAATCCTTTGACCAATCAAAAAAATCCATAACCCCTAAAAGAACTTGGTGCTTGCATGTTGAAGATCATAGTGGTATTTATGAACACTCTTAAAATTACAGTAAAGATAGATAGAACACTCTTAAGATTTATAGTGGTATTTATGACAAAACTATGTAGATCCACAGAACAGCAGTAGAACCAATTCTAACAAAATACAACTATGTTAACATACCTGAGAATCAGTTACCTTGAAGACTCGCTTCCATGGCAAAAGAAAAGTTGATGTTCCTCCAAACACAAGCGTCGAGACATAAATCAGCTTCTGGAATGCCTGCACTGGAAGTTCATCAAACATTTAACATAAAAATCAAAAATTTATTCAATTGGTTGTTGGGAAATAATATCAGGCTTCATCATCAACAATCTTCTTCGGGAGCGGAGAAATTGATCCATTTGGGGGAAATTGATCCATTCGGAGAAATCTTCTTCTTCTCCTCTTCAGAAATCGAGCTGGAGAAAAGAAGAAAGTGAGTTCTAGGGTTTGCTTTGCTGAAAGAAGAAAAAAATAAGAAGAAGAGATCAACAAAGAGATCTTACCTTCTCAAACTTTCTTCTTTTTCTTCTTCTTCTTCTTCTTCTTCTATCGTCCTCTCCTTCTTGCGCCCTTCTTCTTCCCTCTTCGAGAATCCGTTTCGTCCCTGCTGCGAGAATCTGTTTCATCCCTGCTTCTTCTTCTATCGTCCTCTCCTTTGTCCATCCTTCTTCTTCCCTTGTGAGAATTGGTTTTTCATCAATTTTTTTCGCCAAAGCGCGAAAGTATTTTGGCCAAAGCGGGAAAGTGAAATTTTTTTAGCTACGGTTTTAAACCGTTGGCAATTTTAGCCACGGTTATAAACCGTTGCAAGCTTTTGGTGTATTGTTTTTAGTCACGGTTTTAAACCGTTGGCTATTATAGCCACGGTTTTTAGCCGTGGCAATTAAACCAACGGTTTAAAGCCGTGGCAACTTCTCCACACTTCTACGTGCAACACACGTGCAGTTTAGCAACGGGTTTAGGCCGTTGGGCACTATAGCCACCGTAACACACCAACGGTTTAAAACCGTGGCCAAGCCTTTTTTAGCCACAGTTTTAGGCCGTTGGCCACTATAGCCACGGTTTTAGGCCGTGGCAAATAAACCAACGGTTTAGGACCGTGGCCACCTCCGTGTAGCTAAATAGGCCTTTTGGTGTAGTGGTCAAACCCAAGTCTAAGATTGATTCACATCTACAAAAAGAAAAGTACAAGAATAGGAAAGTACAATAATAAAATAGTCAGAATATGAAAGTCAAAATAAGACACAATTAGAATAGCTTGTATAGGAAGTTTTAAGTTTACTGTTTCTATAATGTTATTAGCTCTATATAAACTTGTATTTAGAACAACAACAATAATACAATTCCCCAATTATTTTCTTTACAAATACATTCCGCACCATATAGTTGTAATCATAGTCGATCTCACCATAGAAAAACTTGATAATAAACTTGGGCAAGCTTGACTCAATGTGGCTCAACCCACCATTGAGTTGTGTTTTGGGCTAATAAGAAATGGGCTTGAATAACAATGGCCCATGTTGCTTTCACTTTTGAGTTTTGATCATGTATGGGTTCCATACCGGCCCATATTTGCATTTTGAAAGGTGCCAATCTGGATCTTCTTTAGTTGAGTACCTCAAATCTACATGGTGAGCTCCTGTCCATTTCATGCATAAATGGTAAATCAACAATATGAAATGTATATAATTATGTCAACAAAAAAAATTAGTAGTATGATTTGCAACTATTGCGATAATACTCTTTGATATACTCTTTAGAACCCTGCATTCATGCCAACCATAATCAAACCATTTATTTGAAGAATAGTTTTCGATAGAAAAACATTCCATGTTACTGATGTGTGTATGTGCAAGTGAAATCGAAAATGACAAAACAAATAACGAGCAATATTGTGTTGTATAGATATTTACCCTCCTCCACTCCATGGATCTCTTAAGCCATCGAAGAAAATGATGTTGCTCCCAAAACGTTTCAATACCATCTTGATGTTCTATTGAAGTTCATTTGCATTTTAAGTCCCATAGTTTGATTTATTGAAGAGTGTAAGAAGATCATGAACATTTTCAGATAAAATGTTGTCAAGTCGAGATAATCACATGTCCACCAAAATCGGTTGTGATCCAATTTGGCCTAGGATAGACCCCATATGGGTCATTAGAGTAACTAGCTCGACCGGGGATGTCACGCCCCGATTTTCAAGAAAAAAGAAATCTTAATATCTGCATGGGATTGTTCGTTTTTCCCAAAATTCGGGACGTGAATGTCATTCACTAAAAGTAACAGTTGGCATTCACGAGAAATAATAAAATGCACAATTTATCAGATTAGAGGGAAATAAAACAACTAATCTAAAAAACCCATCAAAAAGAAGGACTATATATTAAATCTCGTAGAACCAACTCTGACAAGTTCAACTAATCACAAATGTATCTCTCCCAATAAATAAATAAATAAAAAAACACCAAGTTCTATTACAAAATAATAAACTGTCACCTAACAAACAAAAGGACCTAGACTTTCAAACAACGTGCAACTCTCCAGCAACGCTCGTCACGTACGAAATGAACTTCTCTAAGCTCGTCCGAAACTAATAAATCTTTAAACAAGCTAGTCGGCTACATTCCATACCCAAGAAGTAAAAACTCACTTGGGTCATAAGCTGGTATGAATAATTTTCATCACAAAAATCAACACATCAGCAAGTGATAACATAAAATTTAAACACAAACCATGAACAACCACACAAACAGGTAGTTCATCAATGAAACAAAAGTGTCATGCAAGAAAATCACAGTTCAAATAATGTAGTTCCTCGACGAGGCAATCATGTCATCATCCTAATAAGTAAATACGTATTTACTTGTACTTACTCTATAGATGTTGACTATGACAAGTCTTACTTGCAGAAATATTAGTAGACTTGTCATCTAGCATGAAAAAGGTTATAAACAATATAAATGTAATTTATTAATTAAAACGGTTATCTTCGTACATTATTTGACTTAAGTATATTATTCATATTTATTGGAATGATTCATTTTCAACGGATTGATCACTTAGACGAAACCACATTCGCACCACCTCTGTGCCGAACATATATGCCCGTATGCCTCTCTCATATAAATGAGGACTTTTCCATCATCCATGCTCAAGTGGGGACACATCACATACAAGCATGCATCATCGGATACCCCTAACTATATGAATACAATAAAAGCCACTCTTGGGCTATCAACACGCATAAAGTTACGTCACATTTTTTACGGATAAACATCAAAGCCTATCTTAGACATAAAAATCAACCTCATTTTCGCAAAACTAACCCAAATGTTATTTTAGTTTCTCTATAAGAAATAGGCGCCCCACATCCGAAAGACAACTCGAAGGTTATTTAGTTTCTTTATAGGAGATGATAAATCACAAAAAAAAAGAGGTGTAGTAGTTCTAATGATACAATTCCAGATAATAAAAATTTAATGAATCATAATTTATCAATATTGTTTATTGTAATATCTCAATTTTCTGTCACAATGAGATTTTGTCATTCACATATCAATTATATCAGTATCCACTCACATTTTTTGGGAAACATATCATTTGACATATTATCGATAATAAATAATTTCATCATAGTATTCTCCCATTATTTTGGGGCAACCATCATTTTCCTATAAAAACTTTCTTTAACAAAACGGAGATCAAAGCCCATGCAATAAAAATAATTTATACTTCTTACCAAGACAAATTGCATAACGATCAAAATTCAAGTAACAGTACAATTACAAATACCAATCCACATAATAATACACATACCCAAATTCATCTCAATAAATCCTCAAATTTAATCTCAGTGTACACATTTACATTACCATCATCCAAAATTTCAAATCTTATAACATCAACTCCAACAATAACTCATAATTTATTTTTCAGAATTTATAAACTCGTTCCAAAAACATAACTCATCGTCTTTTAATACCAAAATTGATAAACTCAATCAAATTATAACTCATTCTATTAAATTCCAAAATTGATTATCCTAATCAAACCATAATTTAATTTCTAAAACTCCAAAATTTATAAGCTCAAACAAACCGTAACTCATTCTTTTTAATACCCAAATTTGATAAGCTTACATAAATCATTAAATCTAAGTTCAACCCACATATATATTCAACTAAACAGCTTTGGGTTTAACTATTTAGTTCGGCCTATAACAATACTCAATTCATGAATTTCTAAACTCAATTCCAATTCAAATCAATACCAAATTCCAAATCAAATTAGTACTAAATTCCTTATTTTTTGGATTAAATTCAAATCAGTACCTAATTCTTTACTTTCTGAACTTATAAGCCAAATTCCATCAGCAATCCATATCCTTTATTTTCAAAACTTATAAGCCTAACCCAATCAACAACCCATTTTCATTATAAGTCAAATCCACCGTCCATATCCAATCCGTAAGTCCAGTCCATATCCTACATCTTGTAAGTCAATTCCATCAATATATTAAAAGCCCAATTTAACCAAGATAATTTCATTCTAATCTTTAAATCAATTAACAATAAAATAATTGTACTCCAGTTCTATTCCATCATTTAATCATTCATCAATTAATCACCATTTCACAAAATACAACCCTTAACAATTTATCAAACTTACTATACATGTCAAGTCTAACTTATTATTATGTCTAATAAAATAAATAATATGTACCAATACTATTAATCAAAACACATTACATAAATCACTTTAAAACACTAACTATTTATACTATTATGTTTTCTTTTATGTAAATTAATTCAAACCCAGACTTGTACTATTCCACAAACTCCATATTTTCCATCAACTATACTCATAAATTATTTTAAAATAAATATAAAAAATGAAGAAAAACTTACTTATTTGATCACGTAATGAATATCACAAAAGCCGCATTGATCTAAAATCCCGCAAAATCGAAAATCACAATAAAGATGTGAATACCCAATCAATTTCTCTTTCTTTATTTCTCTCTTCTCTCTTTTCTTCATCTATTTTTCCTTCCCTTATTTTTTTTCTTCTCTTCATTTTCTCTTATTCAATTTCTCATTCCCTTCCTCTCTTTTGTCTTCTTTTTCATCATCTATATTTCTCTCTTTCCTTTTCTTTTCTCTCCCCCCTTTTTTTTCTTCACTCCAAGTACCGTACGGCTAAAAAGAATACTTAAACTCAAAGACATCTCACTTAGGGTTTTAAGCAGGTAGTTATATTTGCACCCCTTCTAGCCGCCACTCCAAATTAAGTCCATAGATGAGTATAAACCCATCACAATTAGGGTTTAAGTAAATATTTATATTTGCACCCATTATATATATATATATATATATATTTAAACTAATCATAAATAACTAATAAAATATTACATGAAATAATAAAAACGCACTATTTAGCCACCAAATATTTGGCTATCACTAGAATACTAATTTTGTAAATCATGCATTATTAATGTGCAAATAAAGTTTTGGTTGACATCAATAAAATATGCATTTTATCGAACTTCAAACATTGAGGTAAATATATTTAGGTAGTTCTAGGAAATGAAGTCATTACATTTTATTTTATTTTTGTACAAAAAATATTTATTAAGGTCATTGAAAAAACACGGGTGTTACAATATATACACTTTAACGGGAATCTTGTCCCGAGATTCGAAAGGTAAGAGAGTTAGGTAATTAAGTTGCGAAAAAAAATACTATTTGGACAATGAACTAAGATTTTAAAATAAAATTTTAAATGAACTTTGAGCACATAAATTTATAATGTCATTTGAAAAAATACGGGTGTTACAATATATACAACTCAAAATAAATATCGTCCCGAGATTCGAAAGGCCAGAGAGTTAGGTAAGTTGCGAAAAAATACTATTTGGCCAACGAACTAAGATTTTAAATAAAATTTGGGCACATAAATTTATATTGTCATTCAAAAAGTACGGGTGTTACGGGGGGTATTCCCATTGAGATACGGGAAACGTGCTTTCTTCATTGCTGCCATCAGTTGACATAATCATCTCTGTGCAAGCCTGCAATGAATATCACATTTTGATTAAACATTCTAAGAATTTTATCTAATTATCTCATTAAATATTTCATAAGAACCAATATTTGCAAGGTCCAATCAAATGTGATTACCTGCCATTGCCAGCCATTAAGATCGTGAGGGGTCAGAATCATCAAGAAGATTGAAACTTAGCGAATGTGTCATTCCCGGTTGCTGGATTGTCAATTGCCTTGCACTTCTAAACTCCCAGAAACCATCAGCAAATCTATTAGCAGGACAGAATTATAAATAATGCAAAAAAAAAAAAAAAATCCGTAGTCCCCAAAGGAAATATATATATATATATATTTGTTTCGGGCTAACCTCCTTGACTGAAAAAACAGGCATTGGGTTTAGGAAGTTTGATGGAGTTGGATAATCTGTCAAAGGCTATTTGGAGCCAACCTTCCAATCTGCCAGCACTGATGAAGTTCCTGCAATGATAAACAATAAGAAAGAATTAAAGAGGGGTTCTAATTTGCAATTTGTGTAAAACAATCAAAGATTCATACTTGCAAATTTTGAATAAATTTCGGAGCAACTCAAGTCCACCAGGTTGTTGTGCTGTATCTTCAATTTGCTGCCATGATCCCTTGATCACTTTGTAACAGTTCTCACTTTGGCTCTGGTACGTGTCATGATTGATAAAAAGATGTTAATAACAAATAAATATATAATATCTTTATTTTAAGGGGTGTTAGCTTCAGCTTACTTTAAACACACTCAAGTTTAGATTAAGTTATCTTGAAGTCATTTGTAATAATATCGTTGAAGCTGTATGGAGAGACAATGCCGTCAAAATTGAGAATTGGAGCTCAAGATGCCAAGGCCTCAGTTGCTACATGTGGGTATTTTAAGTTTTTAACCTAAACCATGCAGCCAACACTATATAACAAAGACTATTTTAGTGCTAAAATCGCTAATAATGCTTTAAAGAATCTCAAATAAATAAAATAAAAAAAGATTTTTGGACTTCGGTGGCACAATTTTGTACAACGGTTTTCACAGAAAAGCATGGTTAGGCACAAAACAGTGGCCCTAACAAAAATCAAGTTATGACTAATAGTAGCAAAACTTGAATATTGATGAAGATCATGTAAAAATACAAAGGATAATACTTAAAATAAAAATGAAAACTTACTTCCTCCATAAGAACATCCAAAGACGACCACAGGAGAGTCTTGTGCTGTCAAATTTTTCTTCAAGTCAATGATCAAAGTGGCATAGTCAGCCAAGGCCTGCGATGAGCTCATATACCCCAATGTACTTGCATTGCTATAAGCCACCTGTCAGTTGCCACCAAATGAAATGGATTTTCCATAAAACCTATGCTGCCATTTAGAGAAACCCCAAAATCATGTTATTAACAACGTAAACTCAATACTTCTTGTATTCTTCGAGATGGATGAATCACTAGAACAACTGTTCTTCACGCGAGAATGGTTTCCAAATACTAGAACGATTCATAAGGTTTGTAGTTTCTGAGATGGTAATAGGTGTCGTCTGGGGTGTACATGAATGATAATACTGCAAGAGTTGCTAATTACAACCTGGATTTGTTATGTAGTATATGTTTGGTTGTGTGATTAGGGTCACTCATTTGACCTATTCGAAACATTGGAGTACAAGATACTGTTAATCAAATTAAGAAACTAAGAACTTAATTAAATTATGAATGATTCTAAGTTGGTTTCAGGACCAGTAGGTTCATTAAGCCAGATATTGCCAATTCCCCATTGTGGATGAAGCGTCGTGATACACAAATGAGTAATTACCATGCAGTGAAGAATTTGATAAGCTTTTTTTCTATAAAATTAATTCTAAGTAATTTATTAGAGGTTTGATTAGTAAAAACTCTTGGAGATCTTCCACACTGTTGGTTACTTGCATATGGCTCCGTGTGGTAGCAATTGTTAAAAATAATGAGAAGAGAGGAACAAAATGCCAATAATTTTTGTTTGATTATGCGGTATGAACCAAGTTTGGGGGTGTTGGAGCCTAAAGGGAGCACCAAGACAAGAATGCTTTGCATCATGAACTTATCACTACCTTTATTATTCTTCCATACCACTGAGAAGGCCATTCGAGCTAGTTGTGAGCAAATTCGGAAGGGTCTATATATGGTTTGGCGTTAGTAAGTGAAATGCTAGAAAAATGACAGATTGGACAACAGGATATTAGATCGAAAGAGTTTGGCAAAAGTGAGAAGGGATTGGAGAAAAAGTGGTAAAACATGTATGCTTTGATAAAATTGTAAAACATGTTTTCTTAGGGTGAGAGCAGAAAGATTTTCTTAGAATATACAGTCATCTTAAACTTGGAGCGGAGATCTCTGCAAGTTTAACCTCTTTATGTAGCTTTCCTTTCTTTTAATGTTGACACAAGGCAGTTGAAAGTAATAAATAAAATTTGGTTCTAAATACTAGGCAAATCAGATTTTTGCAATCAGGGTGATATGGCATGATCTTGAAAGAACGATAAAATCCCTAAAGTGTTTATGTGAATCTTGAGGTTGTAAAAAACTCTTTTGACAACTCCACATCATCCTAATTGCAGAACCGGGTTTTGCAACCCAATTTCCTAGCCTCGATCAATTTGGTTTGATTTTTGACACAACACGGTTAAAAGTTCCACTTATTGCAAAATGACAAAGAAACTGAAGGTCGTATTTGGGCTAGAGGCAAAATTCTTAAAAATGAACATAACAAAAAAAAAAAAAAAAAGGTTTCAGCACCAAATTCACCCTACTTCACTCACTTTCCCTCCTCTTCCCTCGCTCTCTTTTCTTAGTTCCTTCTGGAAAGTTTACCTTAAAACTATAACACAGCCTATAAGATTGTCTAACCAATGCCCTAGCTCCATCAGGTGGCGGTGGCAATGTCAAATTCAAGTTGGATGACCTTGACATTAAGCTGAAGATGCTCTAAGAAAATAATGATGTTTGGACTAAGCATTTACTTGTACTATAAAACAAAACACAACTTAAAATGGTGTGATTGCACTTGCAAAGCAAATGGCACTTTTCCTGCATTGAATATCGACAGTTCAACCTTCACACAGTATTAGGGACCATGAAGCTTTTGCAATAATTTGTACTGAAGCACGAAAACCCAAATGAGTCACTCGTGGAAGAAAAGTTGATCTTAAAACATTAAAGCCATTTTTTACAAAGGAAATAATAACTATAAGAAATAAAATTTATTAAATAGAATTCATCCAGAGAACTTCAACTCACCAATACACGATGATCTTGATCTACATAATACGTCAATGCAATGACACCAGGTAAATACTGATATAGTTCCCGAAGTCTCCTTAATGCCATCTCCAAAACTTTTTTCATTGCAATAATGTCATTTATCTAAAGCAGAACCTTTATTATAAAGGCCCGTTCTACAGGTTCCTTTAAATAAAAAACAGACTATTCTGAGGTTTCTAATACCTATTGGTTATGAGTGGTCAATGAAGATATAATTGAACACTGAACATTTGTGAGTATAAAAGACATCTTTACCACCAACATGGTGTAACAGAGGACTGGTTCTAGTTTAAAACTTGCTTTTCTATCTACATAGATGATAGGCTGGAAAGAGAAACAAAACCCAGCTTCATGTTTAAATGAAGGTGAAAATGGTGAAACACCTCTGTAACTTCACCTACACCGAAAAGTGCTAAAACGAACCTTCACTTTTAGCTGGAGGTGTTGATGAACCTGAAGCAGGGTTCCTCTCGATCAAACCGAGGGATGTAGCCTGTTTGACAACGTCGAATTCAAACTTGGCTTGTGCGATTTCTTCAAGATCTGCATGCAGCGAAAAATATAACAAGTATCACTTTTTGCACAAATCAATGGGTCAATTTCTTGAATTTGTATGTGCATTATTATCAGTCAGGCAGCCATGCCAGTGGACTTGAAAACCATCCAGCAATCCGATTGGTGAATAATGCACCATGTAAGCTCCTTGGGTATGACAATACTTCTGAATTATAAAGGCAATTGTAAATAAATTCTTCCTTACCTAGATCAGCTGATATCAGGGCCTCCCCTTGGTAATTGGGTCCAGCCAGAACAGCCCCTGATGGAGAAACAATAACACTGCCTCCCGCACACACAATTGCTTCTGGTGAGAGATCTTTGTCTGCATCTCGGGAATCACATTCTGGTGGTAGTGGATAATCTTTCCTTTGACAAAATTGGTTTGCAGATAGAACAAAGCATCCGGCTTCAACAGCAATATGGGTCATGGATGACCGCCACGCATCACTGGCATCCGACGTGGGTGCATAATAGATTTCAATGCCTGATAATATGCTTGTCAATTAGATGAACAAAATTATCTTCCATCTTCCAACAGTAAGCTAAATGCACCATACCCACAGGGTTGTGCATTTAGTCCACCTCAACTAGTGATTCAAACAATTAAACTTCAACATAATTAGGATGATTAATCCATGACCATTGTTTAACATGCAAAGACAAGCTGTTGTTCTGATCATCCTACTAGATTTCTCACTAACATGTCAAAGTTCCAAGATACCAATTCAAAGGTCAAGGAATCATGAATCACCAATTTGGTAGAACAAACTCTTCTTCTTTCTCCATAATATACTGGACATTTAAGCACATATTAATTTGTTCAACTTGCCATATTATTTGGATGACCACATATTAGCATAAGTGATTACTACTCCAATCCCGATACCTTTTTCTTTTGATTGAAACATTTCAAAATTATTACCCTTGACAATCCAGAGTGTTTAAAGTTCAAAGGGGATCACTGCCAACAGTATCTAGCACTAGTCATGGTTGTTTTGTGGGTAATTATTCTCGTGGAAATTGACAGAATATTGGACAAGAGATGTTTGAGGATGTATCCAAGACTGTAAACTTATGATCCTTCCAGTGTGGATTAACGACATAAATGGAAATCTATATTCGAGGCCCATCATTAACAACTGTTTAAGACTCCCTTCTAAGAATACGTGGAAAGCAAAAAAGGCATTTTCACCCCCACTTTTTTGTTCTCCACCCGCCCCTTCGCAGATTTAAAGTGTGAGCCAGTAAATGAATGCTGCCTCGTAAAAACTGAGTCAACCAGAAGTTGCAAATGTGTCGTTGATAGAGGAAAGAGAGAGAGAGAGAGAGAGGGGGGGAGGGGGGGGGGAATCCCCCACTTCAAATGGGGCAGCATTCAAAGTGGAGGGAGATAATAGGGGAAGTAGGTTCAGCGCGTGGGTTCTCCCTGCTATGCAAATGTGTGGGAGCAAAAATATGGCTATTCCCCAACGGGTGAAGTTGTTTTTGCCTTTTAGGGTGGAAAGCTAATTTTTTTGCTTTCCACCCCATGGGTTGAGATGCTCTAAGGCCATCCACTGAACCATTTGTCTACATGGAATATTGATACTAGAAAGGCTAAAAGTATGACATGGATACAAACACAAATATTTCTAAGTCACGGAGTGCTTGGTACCAGGCACGGATTCACGTGGGGGCACTTGCCCCTACTGACTTTTGAGAATATATATATATATATATATATATATTTTTTTTTGTCCTCCAATTAGTTTTTTTATTTGCCCCTCTATTCTCACTTTTCACTTCAACCAGGACTTCATCATTCAAATCATGTAAATATCAAATCCAAACTCTACTTTTATTGGATAAGATGAGGGAAACCCCCATATTTCATCATCTTTAAAGATCTATAACTATTGAGTTATTTGAACTCATCTTCACAAGATCCAGCAGGGTCCAAACCACCTTATTCTTCTTCTTCTAAGTACCAGGTGCCTTCATTAATCACTGTGTCGGTCATCTCCAAAAAAAAAATCTGAAGCAACCCAATCTCCTCATTTTCTTCATGTAGTAGTAATCAACGATTCAAACTATTCTCTTGTGTTGTGTTTCTAGAAGTAGTAATAATCTTCAATGAATATAGTAGTAATCATCTTCAATGATTGTCTTTGTTGTACTCCCCTTTTTGTTGTATTTAAAAAAAAATTCATGTTAAAGTAACTAATTTTTATATTATATTAATTTAATTATGACATCACTCCCCCCCCCCCCCCCCCCCCCCCTCAACAAAAATCCTGGCTTCGTCACTGCTTGGTACACCGTCTTTTCCAAGAATCAAACTGTGTTGGGTCCTGTTGAGTGCTGATCTCATATTCATGGTTTGAACGAATTCATTTATGTTAACGAAGCTTCACAAACTAGAGCATGAGTTCATATTTTAATTTTTAAGACAGGCTAATACTGTGAAGTAGCAGTAATGTATATGCAGGTTCACCAGAAGATCAAATTTAAGTACCAAAGGGTTACCTTTGCCATATAATTGTGTTCTTAAAGGGGGCATTCTACTATCCCAGCAGATGAGGCCGCCTATCTTTCCAACTGGGGTCTTATACACAGGAGGTGTTGATTTGTTCCCTGCTTGCCATACCATTTGCTCTGATGCTGTTGGCATTAGCTTGCGGTGTTTACCAAGACACTGACCATGGGAATCGAAAACTAGAAGTGTGGAGTAGAGTTGAAGCCCTTCTCTTTCTACCACTCCCATCACTATGTGAAGTTTATACTTTTCGGCCATTGCTGCCACTCGGTTAATTTCAGGACCTACATGCACAAACTTCAAATTCAGACTGAAAACAATAATGAAATATATAAAACAAAACAATTCAGTACTTGCTAATACCAAATGTATGTATTAACTAATTCCCTAATCAATTTGAGTACCCTAAAAGTTGAAAAACTAATCCAAGTCGGCTAAAATCTTAACTAAAATCTTAAACAATGAACAGGAAGGTAGAGGACTTGTGCAAAACAATGATTATTACTATGTTGTCCCAGGGTGAGGCGATGTGACGTGACAAGCTTGGCCTGGGCACCTAGCTCGCCTAGCATCCCGGGCAGCCTTTAAAGGAAAATCTCAAAGCCAAGTATACATCATTTCACAATTTAGTTTCACACAAATCTAACTAAAAACACAAACTTCAAAGCATCTATTATCATAATCCAATAACAAACATCAAATAAATTAAAAAGGGCAACGATTCAATATAACAAAACATATCCAACTTAAAAATTGTCGTGACTTATTTGGAGGAGATGAATACAAATCCAACGGTCGTGACTTATTTGAATTGTCGTAGAACATGTAATTTTGAGTAAAAGCAAAACTCTTTAGTTAAATGGGAAAAGTTGAATTTGATTGATATTTCTTAAAAGCCCCTACTAAAGTCTAATAATTACGTGATTGCTCAATTACAATCAAAAGCTACCATGGGTACTAAAGTACATTCAAACCTTATTTTTCTTCTAATCCTTAGCCCATTTATTATATTATTGAAGCCACCCCAAAAGTTAACTTTACAAGACCTTCCAAGCATTCAATAATGATGAATAGGTCCTTCATCAAAATTATTTAATACCCCTCTAAACATTAAATTATCACTTGGTCATAAAGTGGAATAATTTAATAACATTATTATCAAACTTGAAAAAAAAAAATCCCTTTCCTTTTTTTAAGCCTCTATAAAGCCGGGAGGGGGAGTTGATATTATCCTCTCTTTTTTTTAAAACTTATGTAGCGAATTTTATTTATCGCATTTAATATTATTAACTTTTTCTCAATTTTTCAAATCGACAAATAGATTAATATTCATACAAAAATAAGACAAGACAATTTAATGGTCCAACAACAACCAACTCATCAATAACAAAAAAAATAAGTTAAAATCAATTTTCAAACGATTTACATTTTGAACTCTAAAAAAACAAAGTAAACTCTCTCTAAATTTGATCATATAATTACTTCTGTTATGCACATCCCAATGAGTCAAGCAATATGTCGAAGGCACAGAACACTGTGTGGAAAATGTGGTTGTGCCAATATATATATATATCAAATGCAAGTGCCTAGGTGACCACTGAAGACTACACCAATTTTAGGCGACGACTAAGCTAGGCGAAGTAGTGAGGGTCTTAGTCGTCCGCCTAGGCGTCACCTGAGACTACGTAGAGTTACTAAGAAGAATATCTTAATGAATATGTATTTTGAAGCTTGAAGTAATGTATTTTTTCATTGAATAAATGAATGGCTTGAAGCTCGAAGTTATAATTTTTCATTATAATGTAATGTTTGTAACTTTGTGTTCGTTATATTTAGCTTGACACAAGACCACAAGAGTATCCTCCTTTAGGGGCTTAAAACTGTAGTAAGCGTTGCCTCTTCTGGAAATAGGAAAGTTCCCTATTTGGATGGGGTTTCCTATGAATGACATGAAATTGAAAAAAGATTAATATTATACCTTATTTTAATGTCACGTCTTTCCTGTATCCTATGTTTGTATTTTACCAGACATGTCCCCCATACATGTGTCAATGCGACCCTGACCACATCCTCTCTCGTCAGGAGGCTATCAGTCCTAGGGTTGCTACTGGTTTTGAGGTCATCTATGAACCGAGCCGGGTCACCAGTTCTTGCTCCACCTTGACACCGGAGATTTTCGCATATATCCCTTAATTAAGAATCTGATGTGTTTTCAAGCATTATTCTATATATATCAAAAACATTAAACAATGCAACTACCATCAAAAGCCAACAACAAAAGAGACTTTGAGGAACCACACTTTTCAAGTTTGGCTTGTATTCTTGAGTTTGGGGGCATTAGCAACTAATCCCCCATCTTTGATTGTTCCTGTTTTCACTTCCACCTACTAAGAAAGTTCGAAAATTTACAAACTCTGCCCTACTCGATCCCACCCATTCAACAAATTTCTTATCCAATCAATTAGGCCATTTCTTTTTTCAAAGCAATCACTCTATTGTTGAACCAATCATTACTTACCCATATATACATCCATGCATCAACCGACGAAGCTATAGATCTTTGGTGACCTTTCCACCTTCCATAGGGGGTCGCTGCCTCAATAAAGATTCTCATGCCATTAGGTGAGTAAAATGTTGTCTTTCCTTGAGGTAGGTATGCTCGGATGTCGAAGTGCACACTCCTCGCATTTTCGTTTTCTTTTCTTAAAAAAAGATAGTTTGCTCACTGAGATTAGATGCTCACCTCCATAGAGTTCGCTCACCTTGTGTGGCGTCTCACAGTCCACCATGGCTTGCACGCACCTTCTCTTGATCCAACCAACTCATGCCGCCGTCCTATTTCAAGCACTGGAAGCTAGAGTTTGAGCAGTCCTCAAGAAGCGGCAAGTGGGAACAATCTTTAGAGAGACGGGGCCGCCCAACCTAGTCAAGAAGCAGCTAGGGAGCTAAGCACCGGTCAAGAAGCAACTAGGGAGTGTTATTTTAGCGATGCCAAACCAATCCACGGAAGTTGCTCCTTCATTTTAAGGGTTTTGTTATGTCTTCGGGAGATTGTAGGCAAGGACTTCAAAGAAGCTATCTCAAATTTCTTAAATAAATGAAGCTCATGATAGGCCTCACTTACTTGAGTGTGAGTTACACTTTTTTGCTTATTCCTCACCTGGTCTATGACCCCTTGTCTAGTTGTTCAGTGCACTCATTATCATGGGCGCTATTAGCAAGGGCTTTTGCAGTAGTACGCTCATCTGTTGCTTATTCTGTTAGGGGCACAGGAGCGCATTGGAGTTTTCTACGCTGCAAGTTTAGGTGTAGCGGGCTAGCACGCTTAGTTTTCTTTCGTTTTACGAATCTACAGATCTAAAGTAGAACGAGCTATGGAACAAAAAAGAATGTTATGATTCAATGACTAAGAATCATGATTAGGGACTACATGGATTATATTCTTTATAGCAAGCTGAGTGATGCATTGAATCGAGTGCATTCCTACTACGATGAGTCCAGACCTTCACGAGCTCCTACATTAGCACACTTCTAAAACGATGCTCGGCCCCGCAAAAAGAGTAGATCGTTCAACCTATGCTTCTGATGAGATCAACCCATGCACTGCTCCCTTATTACAACTTGGTATTAGCTGCTTTTAGGATAGGAAGCTCGTCAACATCGAAGCCTACAAGGTGAATCTGCTATTGGTTCAATCATTTTCGTTATTAATATCCGAGTCCAAGGTACTATTGCTTTTATGTCCCACTAATATTACTTTGATGTCCCTCCAATATTGATCGTTCTCCTTGGATGGATAAAACCAACAGTGAATGCTATCTCTCGAGAGTTCGGATTCTCCCCCAGATAGAAGATTTTGGATGAGTGGAACGAAGGGAAGATCAATCTCTGCTTTAATCGTTTTTTCCCTCTAGCCTCTTCGTAAACTTGGTATTTCCCTATCAGTATTGACGAAATTAAGGAATTTATTTTTAAATAACCATGATTTTTTCTCGTTTGTTTATAAAGTATTGATCACTTTATAATACCAGTATACATGTTGATTCCATTAATTTCAATGTCCATTCACTTCACATATTTTTTTTAATCGAAAAAAAACATGGAGTTTATATATAAGTAATGGAAGTGAAAAAAGGAAAGGGAAGAATTTTTGCTTCTCTCTACTAAAAACCACAAACCAACTGTCATTCTAAAATATTCCCTTTCAAAGGATCCCATGTATAACCCACAACCCAAGTCTATAATGATTGGATCAATCAGTTTCTTGTTATCCTAGAATTTCTTTCTTTCCACAGTAGCATGGATCAAGCTATCCCAAATTCACCAACCATGAGGAAAAAACACCACTGGAAACCTGTACTCATGCCACTGATCTATAAAGTCATTGATAGCATTTAAACCACTGAGTCATTCCAAAGTCAGCCAAAAGGGCCTGCATATTTCTCCAGTATAACTGCTCTCCACTAGGTCCCACCACCTTGCTGAACGTGCATAACCATTTGGAAAGCTGAGCTTGGTTGAAATGCTTGAGTGCCGGAATGAAATTATCACCCAATCTTCTATAGAAACTGTGCATTGAACTTATTGCCCCACCTTCTTTAATCCAATCCTACAGGTTTTCTTGGAAAAAAAATGGGATACCTAAAAGCCACAACTTGCGATACTAATCCAGATATACAACTTAAGTACACACTATTCTGATAAGGTAAATCATAAAACCTCCTACAAATAAAAGTGGAATTGCAAATAACGATGGGATGTTGTAGAAAAGACTAAATAACACCATGGTATGCCATGGGCCGCATCTTTTTCTATTAGGTAAGCCTTTTTGTCCATTGCTATGTAGTTAATTGCGGGTTATAACGCCGAAATAACTCATAACGGATTCGAGGCGTTAAGTTTTTTCATAAAACGGTAGGGTATAACGGAGGGAGTTGTAAGGGAGTTTATCGGGCGTTATTTTAATAAATCATTTTTTCATACCGTAGATATAACGAATCGAGAAATAAAAACAAATTTTTTTTTTTACTAACCAAATTTATTCTCAATTTCAGACCCGCAGACCCTGAAGAAGTCGAGCCCTAGCGCAGAGAAACGAAAGCAGTCAAGCGAGCCCTAGCAGAGAAATGAATGAAGAAGTTGGTCTTAGTCGATCGAACCTTGGCCCCTTTTCGATTCCTTTTTGATTGATCGAACCGGTTTGAGGGGAAGAGAAGGAGGGAACAGGAAGAAGAAGGGAAGGAGAAGAGAAGAAGGATCGAACCATCTCTGTAAGTCTAATCTCTGTTTTGCTTCTTCCTTCTTCTCTGTTTTGCTTTGCTTCTTCCTTCTTCTTCTCCATTTTACTTTGCTTCTTCCTTCTTCTTCTTCTTCCTTCTTCTCTGTTTTGCTTTGCTTTGCTTCTTCCTTCTTTTCTGATGTACGATTTTGTCTCTGTTTGCTTTGCTTTGCTTTTCATTCTTTGTTTGGACTTTTGAGTTTTGACTTTTGAACAAAAACAATACTACAATAGTAGTTAGCTTCCCCCCATATGGCATTGCAGGAAACGAAAAATTGTTACTGATTCATAGAAATAAATTGAATCCACAAATAAATTTCATACCTTGCAAGTGATTACAAATTACAATTGATGCAAATGATTATACATCTGTTGTTCAACTGAAATTAATTGAGTGTGTTTGATAATGTAGATAACACAGTTCAAGGATTTAGTCGTGATGGAGTGCTGGTGCTGCGATCTCTGTAAACTTCCCTTATTTAAATATTTGTTTACTTGAAACAAATATGGGCAATGATTAGTGATTAATTTCAAGTTTATTGGCATTATTGGCAAACTGGCGGTAACAAATTTATATTTAGTGATTTACTTTTTTGACTCTATACTCTATAGTCTATAATACATTAATATATGATAGGCCACCAGTTAGGCATGTCTATCCAAGGAGGAACAAGGAAGTATACAAGGAGGAACAAGGAAGTAAAGAGGTTAGAAGCAGTTAGTGGCTGATCTGTCAAACCAGGGTGCAGGGCTGAATGACAAGCTGGCAAATAGCTGTATCAGTTGTGGTTAGATGTCAGGCTGGCAAATAGTTGTGTCAGGGTGGTTGAATGTAAAGCTGGCAAGAGTTTGTGATATCAGTTGTAACAAATGGTTTAGTGTTGTAAGCATGTATTTTGTATAAATAGAAGTGGAGATAGTCATAATAAGGGTCTGAAAATTCTGTAAACAGAGCTGCTGCTCAAGTTGAGGAGAGTCAAGCCTCTCGAAAGCTTGTACATTTTGTATCTTCACTTTCCTTTCATCAATAAAAGTGTCAATTCATATCAATTGGTATCAAAGCATTGATCTTGGGTACGATGTCTGCAATGATAGATCTTTCGGAAGAACAAATGAGATGTATGCTAGAGGTGAGAAAGATACTTCAGTCCATGGAACAGAAGCTAGAACTATTATCACAAAGTGTCTCTTCTTTGAAGGCGGAAGTTGCAGGTGTGGCGCAGCAAACTTCAGTGGTAGAAGATGGGAAAATGGAAGAAATGACTGGTGTCCAGGGTCACAGGGAAGAATGTAATCCTCCAAGCATTGATATACAGTTTAATGAAACTGAAAGTGATGTTGACCAAACTGCTGAATCACAAGAACTAGATGAAGATCATTGTAGAAGTCTGAAACTTGAAGACAATGGTTACACCAGGACAGTTGAGAAAGTCAATGAGGAAGCTCTGCCAATTATATCTAGTGATGCTCCCAAGTCTCTAAGAGACAAAGATGATGTTTCACAAATCTTGTTGGTGAGGTTCAAGTTTGTGCCTACTTTCCTTCCTCCGGATATGTTGCTGAAATTCTACCCTGAATTTTGTAAGCGACAACTTTGGCCTCCTTTCCATTACATGCTACCATTCTCGACAGATCAAGGTGGGCGGTTTATTAGGCCAGCAAACCTCCAAACATTCAAGTATCATGGGTCATGGATCAGCAAGGAGTTAGGACAGCAAAGGTCAGTCACGATTTTGTTGTTTCTGGAGTTTCACCTTGAGGACAAGGTGAGTCTTTGGGGCGGGGGTATTGATAGGCCACCAGTTCGGCATGTCTATCCAAGGAGGAACAAGGACGTATACAAGGAAGAACATGGAAGTAAAGAGGTTAGAAGCAGTTAGTGGCTGATCTGTCAAACCAGGGTGCAGGGCTGAATGACAAGCTGGCAAATAGTTGTATCAGTTGTGGTTAGATGTCAGGCTGGCAAATAGCTGTGTCAGGATGGTTGAATGTAAAGCTGGCAAGAGTTTGTGATATCAATTGTAACAAATGGTCTAGTGTTGTAAGCATGTATTTTGTATAAATAGAAGTGGGGATGGTCATAATAAGGGTCTGAAAATTCTGTAAACAGAGCTGCTACTCAAGTTGAGGAGAGTCAAGCCTCTCAAAAGCTTGTACATTTTGTATCTTCACTTTCCTTTCATCAATAAAAGTGTCAGTTCATATCAATATACTTAGTGGGGATGTAAAAATATATTTTAAAAAAATATTTTCTTATATACCGTTATATCTCAATATAACCCGTAATAACTTATAACGCTCCTAGACCATTATGGGTCCGTTATCCATTTTAACTGCATAAGTCCATTGCGGTTACAACAAATAAATCAAGTGAGGGTGATAGTAGGATAACATCCTTTAGGCTATAAGTTTCAAGGTGAATGCATTGTTTCGGTTCAAAGGAAGCAAGGAAACAACACCAAACAAGTGCAGTTAGACGCTTCTGTGGAATTTGGTAGGGCAAAGAGCAAGGAAAGAGGAAGCGAATGTCTGTGACGGTTCATCTTCCATCATCTTGCAGATGGAAAAGGTTGGTCACCCTCTCTCTTTCCTCACTTGCAGGAGACACACGTATTGAGTGGTCTTTCTACTGTCCAGCAATTTTATTAATTTTTTAAGAATCAAGAAACACATATTAGCATTTTGCGACCAGACATTTTTCATATTTTGTTTCTAGTTAAACTACATAATTTATTGCATATCATTTGTTTCCATGTAGGATGTGTCAGAAATAAACAGTTACAATAGCTGCAGATCAAGAGACAATAAAAGGCTTTGGTGTCTACAAATGGATCTCACCTGGCACGTCAATGGCTGCAGCATGATACTTTTGGAACTCATTGTTGTCATTGGTTGAAACATCTATAAAGCGGGGATAACCACCAACAAATGCCTCTGGAAATACAACCAACTGTGAGCCATGTATAGCAGCGCCAGCAATCATCCTTTCCGCCTTATCTGCATACATGAGACAAACAACGAATTCAGTTAGAAACAAGAAACGGACCAAATAAGTATTAACACCAACCTCCCCCCTCCCACCCCCAAAATAAATAAGTTAATAACAGTATTGATGGAAACATCTGGGAGGTATGGACGTATACTTGAGTGGATTCCTAGCCCGCACTTTGCAGGATACCACAAGATTCTAATATTCGCTATTCTTCTCTTCATCCACTCCCCAAAAGTTCTAAACTGAATTGGACAAACTTGCAGATAATGAGATTTCCCAAAATAGCTCATCAATCATGACTAACGTGCATCGGAGGTCAGTACAATCAAGGTTGATGCAGAACCATATTTCAAATCATAATATCATACTAATATATACATCCATAAACCACTCAAAAGTTCCAAACATGAAAAACATATAGCTTCTCGGCACTGAATAAATAAGTTCCTTGATAGCACCCTCAATATCAAAACGCAAAATCTGTATGGTTCTGAGGAACAAAAGTAGGCTCTATTATCATCAAAACAAAAATGGTCCCGGAGCATAGAAAATCTATTTGTTACAGTAACACAGGAGGAGAGCAAGTATGCTGAATTATAAGTGCCAGACACAAAAGGACCACAAAAGATGACCCACAACACCTAATAACGTCATATAGCCTTCACATTCTCCCTAAACTTACATAGAAACCATTAAAGCTCCCAACTTTAACACAAACACAATCAAATTCTCCAAAACCCTAAATACCCAAATCAGTAAATTCATCAATAACCCTAAAAACAAACCATAAAACACAATCAAACATTACCCAAAGTCGCCTGAGTATCGAAGAACACCGTGGAAGCCTGCACGACGGAGACCCTGACAGTGGGCCTGGGCCCAGAAACGGACCCATTCTCCTCCTCGGCCTCTGTAACCGTAGAGTCCCCACTGCTCTCAATGGGGACCAAAGCCATGATCTTTCCACTGAACCCATCTCCACTATCGCTTGGGTAAGTGAACGCAATCGGAATCGGCCCCTCGCCGTTCGCTACCGAGTTGACTCGGGGAGGTTTCTTGACGGGTCGTTGAGGGACGAGTTCGGGCCGCGCTTGCTCGATGAGCCATTGGATCGTCTCGCCGTTGGACCGGTGCCCGAGCTCCTGAGTCAAGTGGTTGAGCGCGGGGGCGACTGGGGCCGGGATTCTGATTCGGCTGTTGTTTCGCCGCTCGTTTTTGGCGGTGGTGGGTTCGTCAGAGTCGACCCGGCGTCGTTTTAGGACGGTTTCGGATTCGTGTTCGGTTTCTTCCATTCGTTTGTAATTAGCGAGTCATCAATGAACCGGTGTTATGTGAGTCGAGAGAGAATTTTTTTTTTTTTTTTTTTTTTAAAGGAAACCGAAGTGGTGAAGAAGAAGAAGAGAAGGAAAAGCCGAGAGATTTTCGTGATTTCGTGTATCTCAGTGTAGCCCTTGCTAAATAACATCATCACTTTTTCTGTTGGACACCATCACTATATAAACTAAAAAAATTCGTAATCCTAACTCCTCTTCTCCTCTCTCCCTCTCTTCTCCATCAATCCCACCACCGCCACTCCTCCTCCCCCCTCTTCTTCCTCCCCTTCACCACCACCTAACCAGCACCATACCACCACCACACATAATGAAAAAAAAGGGTGGTTCATTGTTGCGTGGTGGTGAAGGGGAGGAGGTGGTGGGCTCCTCATCATTTTTTTCCTCCCTATTGCATGGTGGTGAAGGAGATGGGGAGGACGGTGGCGATGTTCTCCTCCTTTTTTTATATCTTCGCCCTCGCGGCGGTTACTGCGAGTGTCAGGACTAGTACCGTTGGTCAGGGAAATCAAGGTTAGAGGTCTTTCAAGACTTTCCTAATGGTCTCAAAACTCAATGTTCCCTTTTGAAAAGTGCCCAAATGCTTAGTATCTATATTATAGGGAGAATGTTTGAGCTCTTGACTGTGAGGAGGTGTTGCCTCCATTGCATAGTCGGGCCAGACTATACCGCTAGCATTTTTATTGTTTTCTTTGCATTGTTTTTCAACTTCAAACTTATATTTCCATCGATCGATAGCATCGAACTAGTCTTGAGCAACGTCTTTCCGAACGTTCCTCCCCATTGTAATCTATTGAATGTTAATGAAAACTTTTGTTGACTATTGTGCATTGTTATATTATCTACAGATTGATATTGTGCATTCTCAAGTTAATATTTGTGCCCGTCAAAGTAACTACTCATAGGCTTACTAGTGAATTGGATAGCTAGTGTCACACGGATTGCTAGTCCGTGACAGTTGGTATCAGAGCCAGAGCTTGTTGAATGCAAACTAGGATGCAGGAACTAAATGAGTGCCTTGGCGCTATGGAGGAACGACAGGCTAGTCGAATGCAAAGACTAGAAACCAGAATGGACCAATTGAGCTGTTTGGGAGAACAAATCAGTCGCCTTGATGGACTCTTTCACTTGGCAGACAGAGTGGATTAGATGGCTGAGCACGTCGACAATTTAGAGGGAAGAACAGTCGCTATGGAAGAGTCGCCTCACCCCACAACTCAGGTGATGAGTGACTTCCAATTACAATTGGAGGACTTATATGCAAGGGTTGGCTTGCTGACCAAGGCCACAGGGACAACTGATCACCCTAGGATGAAAATGCTTGAGCCAAAGTCATACGCTGGGGTACGAGATGGGAAGGAGCTAGAGAACTTCTTGTTTGATCTGGAACAGTATTTTCGCGCGATGAACCCCGAATCAGAAGAAGCCAAGGTCACCATGGCGACCATGTACTTAGTAGGTGATGCGAAACTATGGTAGAGAACCAAATATGCAGATATGGAATAATGTCGCATCCTTATTAGAACTTGGGCAGACCTCAAAAATGAACTCAGAAATCAATTCTTGCCTGAAAGGAACTCAATAGACCTTGCAGTGCTAACCCATACTGGTCCGAGTCACACCATCTTGGAGAAGATTAAAGCAGGCCTACAGATAGACCCACAAGCGAAGGCGATTACTGAGTTGATCAAGCAGGGCAAAACTCGACTGTTCTGGATAAAATATGGAGCAATACTCACAACTGGTAATCGCCTCTATGTTCCAAGAACCTCTGGTTTGAGGAAAGACTTTTGAGCGAATGCCATGACACCCATTGGGCGGGACATCCAGGTTGGAGACGAACACTTGCATTGCTAGAGAGGGGGTACTATTGACCGTAGATACATGAGGATGTAATGGTCTATGTTCGAACATGTCTTATTTGCCAGCAAGATAAGATTGAAAGAGATCGACCAGTATGCTTACTAGAGCCCTTACATGTTCCGACTCGTCCTTGGGAAAGTGTTTCCATGGACTTCATTACTGGGTTACCGAAAGTGGAGGATTTCAGGTGTATCCTTCTAGTTGTTGACCGATTCTCAAAGTATGTGACCTTTGTGCCGACCGGACTGACTTGCACAGCCGAAGATACAGCGCAGTTGTTCCTCAAGCATGTAGTGAAGTATTGGGGACTGCCCGAAAACATTGTTAGCGACCGTGATGCTCGCTTCATAGGAAAGTTCTGGAAGGAGTTGTTCAAGCTCTTGGGATCCAAACTTAATATGTCGACATGCCAACATCCCCAATCTGACGGACAGACTGAGCGCTTTAACTCTATGCTCGAAGAATATCTTCGTCATTTTGTAAGTGCAAATCAGAAAAATTGGGTGGGACTACTTGATGTTGCACAATTCTGTTTCAACTTACAAAAGAGCTCAGCTACTCATTCTAGCCCTTTCAGCTGGTTACTGAACAACAACCATTGACACCACATACAATACTTACCGGATACCAAGGACCCAGCCTAAGAGCTCTTGAATTTGTCAAAGCCTGGCAGAAAAACATTGAAGTTGCTTGAGCCTATCTTGAGAAAGTCTCCCGTCATATGGAGAAATGGGCCGACAAGAAACGACGGATTGATCCTTTTGAAGTCGGAGACTTGGTATTGGTGAAGCTAAATTTGTTCAACAAGTATAAACAGACAGCTAGAGCACACAACAATCTGTTTCGCAAGTATGAGGGACCGATACTGATTATTGAGAAAGTCGGCAAAGTCTCCTATCGCGTCAAGTTACCACATTGGCTCCGTTTCACCCATCCTGTCTTCCATGCAAGTAACTTGAAGTCCTACCATGCAGATGCCACTGATCCCACAAGAAATGTATCTACCCAAGCATTGCCTAAGCATCATACTAAGCCAGATCAAGAAGTGAAAGAAATCTTAGCTAACCGCCTCATCAACAACACAGGCCCGGATAGAGAGTATTTGGTCAAGTGGTAAGATGAACCTCCTTCAAAGATCAGCTGGGAGCCAGTCGAGCATCTGTTGCCGTACCTCTCAAAGCTGGAAGAGTACTTGAAAAAGTTCGCTGCGAGGGCGTCAGCGAATTGAGTGTGGGAGAGTGTCAGGACTAGTACTGTTGGTCAGGGAAATCAAGGTCAGAGGCCTTTTAAAACTTTCCTAATGGTCTCAAAACTCAATGTTCCTTTCTGAAAAGTGCCCAAATGCTTAGCATCTATATTATAGGGAGAATGTTTGAGCTCTTGACTGTGAGGACGTGTTGCTTTCATTGCATAGTCGAGCCAGACTTTACCGCTAGCATTTTTATTGTTTTCTTTGCATTGTTTTTCAACTTTAAACTTGTATTTCCATCGATCAATAGCATCGAACTAGTCTTGAGCAATGTCCTTTCGAACGTTCCTCCCCATTGTAATCTATTGAATGTTAATGAAAGCTTTTGCTGACTATTGTGCATTGTTATATTGTCTACAGATTGATATTGTGCATTCTCAAGTTAATATTTGTGCCCGTCAAAGTAATTACTCATAGACTTACTAGTGAATTGAATAGATAATGTCGCACGGATTGCTAGTCCGTGACAGCGAGTATGGAACCCACACTCACAGGAACCGTCGCAAGGGCAAAAAAATGTCCCTCGTGGCGATTCTTGCAAATGGGGAATCCATACTCGCCCAAATCTCTGCGGGTGTGTGTTTCCCACTTGCAGGAATTGCCATACGAGACAAAAAATTTTGCCCTCACGGCGGTTCCCGGTAACTGCCACGAAAAAAAAGAGCACAGGACAAAAATTTTGCCCTTGCGACAATTCACCACACTTGCAGGAACTGTCGCGAGGGCAAGATTAAAAAAAAAGGAGGTGGGACACCGCCACCTCTCCTCCTCTTCACCACTACCCACTCGCCACCGCCAGGGAGGAAAAAAAGAAGAGAAGAAAAAAATAAAAAAGGAGGTGGGACACTGCCACCTTTCATTCTTCTTATCCTCCCCTTCGCCACCACCACCACCACCACCTCGCCACTGCTAAGGAGAAAAAAAGGAGGATGAGAATAAGAGAAAAAAAGATGGAAGAAGTTCACCACCTCGCCACCGCCACCTCTCCTCCCCTTCACCACCGCCACTTCACCGTCACCATCTCGCCACTGCCAGGGAGAAAAAAAATAGGAGGAGAAAAAAATATGGGAGGAGGTGGGACACCTCCCGCTCTCTTCCTCCTTACCTTCACCACCTCCCCATCAACACCACAATCACCTCGCCACCGCCAGGGAAAAAAGAGGAGAAAAAAAAGATGAGAGGTGGTAAATAAGAAGAAGAATATGAGGAAGAAGAGAGGTGGCGGTGGCAAGGAAGTGGTGGTCAATGGAAAAGGATAAGGAAGTGGCGGCGGTGGTTGATGGAGAATAAAGGGAGAGAGGATAAGTGGGGTTATGATTTTTCTTACCTTTTATTGGTGGTGTCTTTTTATCAGATGGTGTGTCCTTCACAAATGTGGTGGTCTTTTTCAGAAAGTAGAGTGTTGGTGGTATCCATCAAGAGAAGCGGTGGTGCTATTAAGCAGGGTCTTTCAAATTTTGGAACTAAGGTTGGGCTTTGGGGTGCCTTTATTATCCAATTGCGGGTCAAATAAAAATAGGTTGTCGTTATGTGCATGCACTAATGAAGAGCAACAATGTGTTTCCTCGTCATGATTTTTAGAATGTCCAAAATAACTTCCAAACTCTATCATATTTACAAGAAAAACCAATTGTTAGGTGAATAGTGGTCAGAGATATTTTTGTCATTTTAAATTATACATATGTACCATTTTCTGTACTATATAACGATGGTTCCCTTATGAGCAGTAACAATGTGTGTTTTGATAATAATTTTTTGAATGCCCAAAATGTCCTCCCAACTCTATCATATTTACAAGAAAAAACAATTGTTAGGTGACTAGTGGTTAGTGATATTTTTATAATTTTAAATGGTACATATTACCCTTTCAAATTCATATTATTTACGAAAAAACCCCGCGCTCTCAAATATTGTTAATTATATCTAAGCCCCTAACATCATTTATTTGAAGTCATTAATTATTTATAAATTATACATATGCCCTTAATTTTTTTTTACTTATAATTGAAAGGTTGTGACAAAATAAAATAAAAATATTGAATATCGCACATGAAGAGCGCGTCAACACCCTAGTTCTAATTAACACAACCATTAGATACCTACAAACCACCATTTTTCTTGAATTTTGAGGGAGTTTGTCACTGGCAGCAGCTCTTCCAGTCTCTTTAGACTTGTTTCTCGATTTGTTTGACCCCACCCTACCTATTTCTCTCTTCTATCTTCTTCTCCAAACATCGTCTTTCAACTATTTTGGATTGGAATTTTGTATTTATTTGAAAGAGATTGATGATTTACAAATGAATGAGGAGAATATGAAGTGGAAGAAAAAAACCCATAGAAAATTAACAATCGCAAATGACCTGGATTTTTTAAAACAATGGAGTATTGTTTACATGACTTATATGTGGCATGTACTTGCAAGTGACTTTTACGTTCAAGTAATACTGATGGTTACTTTAAATTGTGCATGTTTACAAAACCTACAAGTGACTAAGTTGTGTGAAAATTGTTTGTACCATAAATTCCAAAGCACGTATCTCACACGTGTCAATAACAACACATATTTCGCACGTGTCTGCAATAACATGTGACAGATGCGTGAAGGAGCTTTGCTACAGAGCGAGGGAGGGAGCGAGGTAAAGGGGCGAGCCGTCTCGAGATAAATGCATCGGATTCAAGATTCACGATAGCGCTTATCTCGAGGCAAATGGGTGGCTTACACCCATCCCTCGCTCCCTTTCCCTGAAGAGGAGCTTCATGCTTTGCACATGGAGGATACAACATGTGTCAGTTGTCCCACTGGGTAAAGGATACAACACGTGATCTCCAAGCATGGAGGAATTGAGAGGAAAATAGCTAAGTGGTGTTTGGCATGATCTCTCTAATAGAGTGAGGTGAACAACCTCGACAGAGACGAAACTAATGAGAAATGTGTAAGATATTTACATATTTCAATACATACTCTATTTTCGATCTCACGTTCACATACACGTGGTATTTTATGCTGTTTATTAATTAAGTTTGTCCAATGGGCGCACCGAGTAATAAGATCAGTGGGACTTAGTACTACTCTCTATTATAGCTTGGGGGCATGATGTTAAGGCCTCCAATTTCTACAACTATGTCATATATATTTTAACACCATATTAACACCATTGTAGGCCAAACTTAGCAGAGGGAAGAATTTCTCCAAACCTTCTTCAATATTTCTTAGATTGCATTAATCAGGTAAGCGCTCTAAACAAGAGTTTATGATTCATTGATTCATATGCTTAGATCCTACTATTATGTTACTTTCTACAAAATGAGCAAAGTGGAAAACTTGGGAGAAGGTTCAGCCAATCAGACATGAAGACGTAGGTGCTTCCGACAATGGGAACTTTAAGGTCAACTACAGTGGATAGTGATTGAAAACCATCTATATGGAGGATCCAATGTAAAACAACCAATCTGATCATGACACGTGGATTTGAAACAAGTTTAGTCAACCAGGCAGGAGAGTGACAAGACCGAGATGACAAAGTTCAACCATGTCGAGCAAAAGATACTGATGCCGAAAGAAAACATCTCGACAATTACAGTTCTTGACAAATGATCATATTTTACATGATTCTCTATCAGATCATTAAATGCAAAGATATGAACAATTAGGTAAGGAAACTAGTGTATATAGAGCACCTTAGCAAACAAGGAAGATGTTGGATTATAAGGGAATTCACGAGAACACTCACAGTCTCTGCAACTCACTTGCATCTCATATGTCATTTGTCTTCCCTTTTGTTTTATTTCTCGAAAGGTCTCTGACTTGAGCATTGTAGGCTCATAAACAAAATCCTTTTGTGTGTTGTGAGTTTTACAGATGCGACGAGTAGAAGGAGGAACTCATAGCCACTTCAGAGATCTCAAGGACGTAGTGTGTATTTCGAGGAGCTATCCAAATTACCTAACAAATAAGAGTTATATATGTTGATACGCTTGTGTTTTTTTTTTTTTTTTTTTTGGGTGGTAGAATGATAAGAGATTTTATATAATCAGATGCATTCAACATAGTAACAAAGTCTAGTGCTTAATAGACATTTCTTACTTGTAATTGTAAGTGTTTCATACTAATGTGATGTCTAGAGAATATATTCATACTCAAAATCATTCCGCCACTTGAAATTTTTTCCTTTGCAAACCACTAGCGATTACGAAATAACCAAACTCCATTTTCAATTCAATTTCAACATCACCAAACTTATTAACATTTTTGCTTTTGTGCGATGGAGCTGAATCATCATCTCAAATTCTCATCCTTGTGTTAAAAAGCTTACATATAAAAAAGTTTGCAAAAAAAGGGTTCTCCTCTAGTATGCATGCTCCAGACCTCTTTTGCGTCATCCCCTCTCAATTATTTGTGTAAATGATTCGTGCATGACACCATTTTATCCTAGGATTGTGATTTCATTTTTTGAGGTAATTTCAATACATTGATTTTCAAAAATGTTTCTTTGTGTTTAGAAAACAAGTTAAATTTTCGATTGTCATTTTGAAGTTATTAACATAATTTAAGCAATTGAATTTTTGCATGCTACATAAATAGTTCACAAAACTCATAATGTCATATAAACTTCATATTGCATAAGAATAACTTATATAACAAAATTTTAATACTAAACTAAGGTTATAACATGTTAAAATGTACGAAAATTGAGATTGGCATGATGAAATAAATAAATATTTCGAATTTCAAAAAAAAATTTGATACCTCAAAAACAAAATATTTCATAAAATTTCAACATTTTTCACGAAATCAGAATCCTTGATTTTATGTCAAGAATTTCGTACAACTATTTACTTTAATTTATCTTTGAGGAGCGAAAAAAGTTATTCACTTTTTCCATTAAACCAAGTCTAGGAGCTTATGCCTTATTTTGCGGTGTTATACATAAAAAGGTTTGGTGTATATAATACAACGTTTTCCCCTTTGGACCAGATAGATATTAATGGAAATTAAGTAAAGACGCTCCCTGTCTCTGTCTTGCAATTTTTTCGAAGAAATGGATCCAAAGACAGAGAAGTTAGTGAGAAGAACAACCATGGTGGCCACTATCACTGCTTCCTACTTCCTCCTCACCGCCGATTACGGTCCCGAACCCAACATCCTCAACCCTGTATGCAGTATTTCTACTTCCCATTCTCGATTTCATCATAGAATTTATGTAATTGGGTTCTACTTGTTTTTCCAATTTTTCTGAATTCTAAATGGCTTAGTTGGTTTTTTTTGTTGATTATGTCAAATGGGTATTTCTCCTTCTGATTGAAATCTTGTTTTGGGTCTCTTTGGTTTCAATTTATTGGCTTAGGATCACTAAATCTTTGGTGGGTATGTTTCATTTGAAGCCTTTTTGGCCGAAAGTTTGATTGGGTTAGTAATAATATGCAAAGAGTAAATTATGGATTGAATAGGTAGATGTTTTTCTTGTAGATTAGTGTATATGGGAATGCTTATTTTATCAAAGACTTGTATTATTGAAATTGTTTGATGAAATGTCTCTTAGAATTTCAAGACTCAATACTGAACTCTTTACTTGGCTGCTATGGAAAGTTTTGTTAATGGAAAAAGTTTGGAATCCTGCTTACTAGTTTGTATGTTGAAGAGATCTTTAGCTGCAAGTATCATAGAAAACTGTGCGATGCACCTTGGCAGAGGGTCATATTGCTAAACCTGAATCTATTTTTTTGTGTCTATCAAACTAATTGCAGTATTCAGTACAAATTAATTATTTGGACTGAATATACTTTCAATACCTGCATCCATCCTGCAATTCTATTGCAGTGTGCTAAGTAGCCTTTCAACTCAATAATGTGGTAATTAGTGTCTATGGGAATGCTTATTTCATCAAAGACTTGTATTGTTGAAATTGTTTGATGAAATGTCTCTTAGAATTTCAAGACTCAATACTGAACTCTTTGCTTGGCTGCTATGGAAAGTTTTGTTAATGGAAAAAGTTTGGAATCCTGCTTACTAGTTTGTATGTTGAAGAGATCTTTAGCTGCAAGTATCATAGAAAACTGTGCGATGCACCTTGGCAGAGGGTCCTATTGCTAAACCTGAATCTATTTTTTTGTGTCTATCAAACTAATTGTAAAATTCAGTACAAATTAATTATTTGGACTGAATATACTTTCAATACTTGCATCCATCCTGCAATTCTATTGCAGTGTGCTAAGTAGCCTTTCAACTCAATAATGTGGTAATTAGTGTATATGGGAATGCTTATTTCATCAAAGACTTGTATTATTGAAATTGTTTGATGAATTGTCTCTTAGAATTTCAAGACTCAATACTGAACTCTTTACTTTGCAATTCTAAGTAGCCATTCAACTCAATAATGTGGTATGTTTTAAAGATGTAGCCACTCATTTCTCTTGGTTATACAAGAGAACTTGCTCAAGAATTCACAATTATATGAGACTTATTGACTTCCGTAATTCAGAACTGTAGCGTAGTGGGTTACTAAATGATTGAAAACGGTGAATGTGAGGGTCTTGATTGAACTAGTGAACATAGTCAATCGTCTAAGTTACTGTGTTGGACTGTACTTTTGCTACCTGTCTATGTTGTTTGAAGTTCTCATAAGTTCAGTTGCAATGGCAGATCAAGCAGAGTATTCAATCAGCAGAAAATTCGTTGAAAAGTTTCATCTTTGGCTCAAAGAAGGAATCTCAAGAAAGTGAAAGTGGGAAGCCTACATCAGCTTCTACAAAAGAGCCTCGTTAGTGTTACCAACACTCTAGTCTTGCAATATAAGTAAGGGATGAATGTTTTGGTAGATATATAGTGTTACTCAATGTGCATTACTAGTTTATCTTTTGAGCCATTTCCTGAGACATTTGTAGTATATAGTTTAGATTTAGATCGTCAAAGTTGTGGTCTTGTTATAATCACCTATAAACTGGAGTTGAATGTAATATATGCTTATGATCTAGTCTTTGTAATATGATGATTGTAATATGATGATGATGAATATGACGGAAGCTTTATGAATACTGGTGTATAGTACCACGCTTTTTATTACCATGCTCAGTGAGGAAACTCATATACTATCTCGCCCTTAATTTGTTGAACACACTCAAAATCTATTGTCCATCTGTTCCTCCAGTGTGTTTTTACTAAGCAAGTCTCGACTGTATTGGTGATGGAATGTGGAGGTGTACCTCCAACGGCTGACTCCTTTAGTCGATAAGATAGGCAGTGGGCTGATCATATTGTCTAATGGCAAGGTTTACCATATATATATATATATATATATATATATATATATATATATATATATATATATATATTATTTATTTTTATTTTTTATTTTTTTTCACTTGAAAAGGCAATTGGATATGGAACTGGTTTGCAGTTCACAGTTCATTGGTCTATTTGGAAAGGAAGGAATCATCATTTATTTGAAGGGAAGAGTCGAAGGTGGAGAGTATATGGGAAAACATTAAGATCATGGTTTGGAGTTTCTAGGGAATCCATTGTTTGTTCTTGTAGTCTATTTTAGTTATTTAGTGTTTTCCTCATTGGTCTTTTGTTTGTGAGCTCCTCGTTTCCCTTGTATGTTCGTCTTCCCTTTTGATGTTATATATATTGTTTGGGAAATTCTAGGGAGCGAGGGACGCCCCCACCGCCACCCTTGCTCATCTCAAGGAGAGTAGGCGGTGGGGGCGTCCCTCGCTCCCTAGAAGTTCTCGCATTGTCTTCACAATCAAAAGTGATAAAATCAAATAAAAAGATGGAAGAGCTAGTAACTGTACATTGATTTCTTTTTTTTTCCTTTAGAATAAATGAAGGACAGGGCACCATTATGACTTGAATAGAGCTAATTAACTCCACACTACCATTTTCTCTTTCTCGCACTATTCTACTCTCCTACACCATTTACTTTTTTTCTCATACCACCACACTTTTTCACACCACCTATATAAACAAAAAATCAACATTTTCCCCTTCTCCATTCAAATCAAAACTCCATTCCTCCCTCTCCCATTCAAATCTCTTCTCTCTCAGAGTCAAATTTCTTGCAAATCTTTTTTCACATTCAAATCTCTTGCAAAATCAAAACCAATCTCTTTCCCCTCCATCAAAATCAAAACCCTTAAAAATCGAACCCCAAATCGCAACCTCCCAAAAAATTTTCAGAAAAAACAAAATAATCTCAAGAAAACTTTAGAAATTTTTCAATCACAAAAACAAAGTAAACTTTAGAAATCACAAAAAAAATATTTGTTTGCCTAAGCCAATGTGAGGTTTTTGCAAAACCTCGTATTGATCTGGGCGAACAATAAATTTTTTTGCTGAAATTTCCTGTTTGCTTGGAACTTTGCGAGTTTTTGCAAAAACATCACATTGTTTTAGGCGAGATTTTGCACTTTTTGGACAGATTTGTGCAACTTCAGTAAAATTACCATTACTTGCTAATTTCAAAACATTTTCAAGTGATTCAAGCTGTGTTTATTAGATAACTCAGAGTACTAAAATATTTGTTTGATCAACTTGAGAATCGGTCTTGATCGAGCACGTAAGTTGGCTGAAAGTCAGGAACACTATCCCGTTTTCACTGCGAGACAAATTTGCGTGATTTTAGTAAAATGATCATAACTTGCTCATTTCAAAACATTTTCAAGTGATTCAAATTTTGATTATTAGATAACTCATAGTACTACAATTTTTGTGTTTGAATGAACTTGAGAATCGATCTTGATCGAGCATATAAGTTGGCCGAAAGTCAGGGACACTCCCATTTTCATTGCAAGACAGATTTGCGCGACTTTAGTAAAATAATTATGACTTGCTCATTTCAAAACATTTTCAAGTGATTCAAGTTGTGTTTATTAAATAACTCATAATACTACTATTTTTGTGAGTTTGAGAATCAGTATTAATTGAGGGTTTAAATTGGTTGAAAGTTACCTTGTTTTGCGTTTTTGCGTTTTGAGTTTGAGTTGCTATGTTAAGTTATGCATATGTTTTTGTGGTGTGAGTAAGTAAAAAAAAAAAAAAAAACTCAATGGTTGTGTGAGAAAGAGGAAATGGTAGTGTGGAGTGATCGCTGCCTTTTCAAATCTTTTGTAAAGACATTGGTAAGCAATAATTTCTTGTTATGTGCTACCCTGATCCAATTAGGGCGTTAGACAACTTTTTAATGTCCACAGGATCGTTCTCTATCTGTTCATTTACACTGGGTGATAATGTATACCAAAAAATTTGTACGTTCTCGAGGTTTGGTTTTCTCTTTTTGGCTGCAAGAAGGTATGCTCTCATATTTTCAATTCTCTTTACCTAAGAGCCATTAGAGCACCCACACTCAGACATGTCATTGGCTGGGTAAATCTAATTCGTCTACACATTAAAGCATAGTGTAAAATAGTCATATGTTGAGTGCTTGCAACTTCTAAAATTTCAAACCGTGCAAAACCTTCCTTCCTTGCCTAGTGAAACCATTGGGCAATGGGTTGTATGGTTGTATGCAAGTGTTGTTCCCTTCACTAGTTCACTTTACTTCTCTTGCATGTTTATTTGATGGTTTTCTTACACTTTTGTTGATCGTAGTACCTAAAATTGTAGGAGTGTAGCTAGGTTTTTTTTTCCACGAAGGTGGAGATGCCAAATCTTAAATTGAAAGCACTCTCGACATTCAACACCATACGCAAATACTTCTCTTTGATGGTTTAAATCTGTTATGTGATGATAATGAAGTTGATAGATCCGTTCTCCTTGACCTTGACCTGCACAAGGAACAGACTTGAGCTAAAAACCACCGTTGTGGCGGCCGATGACACTGATGTTAAATTCAGACAAGGTGTAGAGAATGGTGTATTGATTGAGATTAGGGTTCTGTAGCGTACCTTTATTCCTCAACCTTGTTATATATTATCATGCAAGAGTCATTATTCAGCTATGCTTTTGGTGGTGTGCTTTAATGAAAGATATCAGTTAGAGATCCTTCTCAGTTGTCCATGCTGGAGAGTTTCCATGCACGACTTATACTCTGATGATTGTTTCCTACTAGGAGTCAGTGCATTACTGGCCTGTTTGTCTTAGGTCAAACTCCTAGATACTTGCCTTATTTGGTCTTATGGGTTCTGGGTTTGATCATTTGACTTATGGACTGAAAAATGCCTGATTGCATGGGTCCAATTCTTAGATACTCACCTCAGTGGGCTTGGAGTGATCAGGGCTTGATTATCTGTCGTTTGGGATGGATCATATTGGGCGTTTATTTGGGCTCGCTCCACTTTGTCGACGAGATCATCATGCCACGTGTATGGATTAGATTACAAGACAGTTTGATGTATCATCAACTGCTCTCCCCGAGTTAGTGGGCCAGCTCGCCGGTCCGTTAAGTTACGTCATAAGGGAACTAGATAGTTGTGATGATTGAGTCTGAAATGTTTTCTCGTGCGGCACAATCATTAATTGCGCACATGACTGCTAAAAAAGGCGCAAACTTTTTCACCTTTATATAAGTCTTCCTCCTTGCAGAGTTGATTTTTTTTTTTTTTTTTTTTTTGCAATTTTTCCGAGACTCTACTTTGTCACTTTGCTTCTGTGTTCTTGCTCTGTTTAACTTTCGTGTTTGCAATTGTAATCAAAGGTTCATACACTTTTCAATGGAGGGCCAAAATCAGTTTTATGATAAAACTAGTCGCTGAAGGTTGCGTTTTTCATGGAGAGGTTAATTTCGGATTTGGTGGATTTTCGTGAAAAATATCAGATCCTCGATGATCTGGGTCTCTTTACATTGGGAGCTGGTTAGACACCATTTTCTCCTCTGAGTGGATTCATTTGCTTGCACATGGGCATGTTCCATTCAGGCGTTCATTTTCCTGTCGTTGAAGATATTTGGCGCTTCTTAGCGTACCTTAACATTCCTCGTGCCAAATGGGTACAAAACTTTGATTGTTGTTTTGATCAGGGTGAATGACGTTGGCCTTCGAGGGTGATCCAACTACTGACCTCTCCTCAGTTAAACGAGCATGCTATCTGTGTGTTGTGGTTACCTGTTTGGGCACTCTGCTTGATAATTTTAAGTTCTGGTAGAATAATTGCTTTATGATTTCTGCAGATTCGAAGTACTTTGATCAAGTTCTCCGATCAATCGGAAGTTTAAACAACAGAGTGAGTATAAGACCTTTATTGCTCCAAGTTGATTGCATATTGAACTGTTGTTTTTGTAGAAAAACTTCCAGCGCCCTTTTTTTTAGAGGAAAAAAGCCTTGGACCAAATTTCTGAACTACCCTTCATGAGAATGGAAGATGTTGTGCAGCTTGACAATATCAAGCGTAGCGGTTACTGACATGAGGCTCCCACTCTTTCAGAATCTCAAAGTCAAAGCCTACTGGCAGACCTCCTTCGAATAAGAGGAAACTCCCAAAGGTCAAGATTCTTAGTCCGTCAAGGAAGGCGGAGTTGGATGCAATACACTTCTCATATCTGCTTTCTAAGAAGCCTCGAAATGTGGCTAAGACTACTTCCAGATTATTAGCCCCTTTGGAGGAGGGGTTAAATGTGGCGGAGAAGGAACTTATTGCATTCACAAAAAGGGAATTTGTCATGTTTGAGAGACAAGATACTCAGGCTAAAGCTCCTATTTCCCTTCCTAACTTGGATAGCGAGTACCTTAGAATGGTAGCAGTAGAGGATGTGATGAAGCTGAACAATGAGCAGACGAAGGTTTTGAACAACTTGCTACTGCAGGCAGGAATGGCTGCCTCACCTTATGCTGGCTAGACTCCTTTTTCTTTTTTCCTCTGAAGGACTTCAAATATGACCCCTCTTTGGAGCAAGAGTCCTCTCAGTCTGGCAAAATATCTCCCGACCGTCGCCCCTACTGTGAAATGTCCCCCATCGTCGTCTGTAATGCCCTCCCTTTGGTTCTCAACCTCGACTGAAGGTGGCAGTCGATCTGAGGAGTGCTTTCCTACCTTCCTCCCTTTCAATTGCTCCTGAATTGGCAAGTGAGAAGGAGCCAGTCGCTGTTTGCAAGTAGAAAATGGTGGAGGTGGCTCCAAATGCTGTGAAGACGGTGAAGGGTGGTGCTGGAGTGTTTGTGGGCCAAAAAGATCTTCATCTAGATGCGTGGATCAATTTTTTTCCCCAGATATGGTGAAAATGAGCAATCAGGACTGGCATAAGGAAGTGGATATTTATTATGTTTCCAGAAAGCATATAAGTAGGTGGTACAATTGGTTGGCCAATCTTGTTCCGAAGCTAAAAGGAGATACACAGGGTGAGCGTATGGTCAAGGGATAGAGACATCTGATGCCGGGGATGTCATATCTAAACCAAGTTGTCGTTGCTAGAACAGAGGTAGAGGTTGCTTGTGAGAGAGTGTACACCATGGAACGAGTTTTTGCACATCTGCAGAAGTTGTATTTCGATGCTCTCCACGAGATTGAGTTATTGAATAAGCATTTTGAAGGCAAGGCTGATTAAGCGGGTGTTAATTCAAGACAAAGGCCCGCTCAATCGAAGGTCCATTTGGAGGCCTTGCTGACAAATTGGAGGCTCAAAGGGTTCACTTGGAGTCACTTAAGTCTGATTTGGCAGAAGTGGTGTCTGTGGAGGACAGGTTGGAGGAAGAGTTGAGTCATGCCCAGCACGACCTGAAGCTTGCCAGGGAGACTATGGCCAAGATGCAGTATGAAATTTAGGCTCCGAACATTGAGAATAACAGCAAGGAATCTGAATGGGCTGCCCGATGTCGGCAGCTGGATGCCGACATTGGTTTCAATGCTAAGTGCGTAAAGGCAGGAAAAAAACAACTTCTCCGGACGCAAAATGAGCTCAGCTTGATCAAATATAAGCTAAGCACTGAGCAATCCAGAGCTGATGCTTATGCATTGGTGAATAGGGTGGAGTTGGCGGAGTGAGAGCTTGTGGAGTCAAATGCTCATGAGGAGGAGCTTTTCAAGGCTCAGGGCACGTTCTAGTTTAGCAGAGTGGTGAAATGAAGGCTAGAGCTGTCGGAGTTAATGGAAGAGGATCATGCTGACTGGGATCTCTCTTATTACAGACAGGTGAACTATGTGAAGTTTGAAGAAGTTTATGATCATTCACAAGAAGAGGATGATCCAGATCAGGATGCCGAAGCCGTAGTCCTCACAGAGCCATTCCCTGTTTCTTTTCCTGTTAAGCCCAACTCCTGTTAAGTAACACTTTGCACTTGTATTTTCTAGACTCTTCTTGCTGAATCTATTCTGTATTGCCTTGCCATGGTGTTGGTCTTTAGACATGAAATTTCACTAAGTCTGGGAATTGTCTAGTTAACTTGTTCCTGTGAGTTCTAACCACTCAACTTGTATGCGCTTTTGAAGTCAAGCATTCTTGGCGGACCATAAATCATTTGAATCCATAAGTTAATTATACTTTCAATTTCTCAAGCCATCTTAATCCGCTATTGGCAAGCTAGGCTGTAGAACATACCAGAAGTTGTATTCATCAACCTTAATTAACTGACTAAACTTTGGTCAGGTCATTGTCTATGGTCGGACAATGATCTTTGGAAAGCCATCTTAATCAGGCTTCACGAGCTCTGACTAGACTCCCACTTTCTAAGTCATCTTTGTTCTTAGCGGACTAGGCGTCAGAGCGGACCAGAAGTTGTCTTCATCAGTCTTAATGAGCTGATTAAATTTTGGTCAAGTTCGGCCATCATTGTCTATGGTCGAACAATGAGGTGTTAGAGCGGACTAAAAGTTGTCTTCATCAGTCTTAATGAGCTAACTAAACTTTGGTCAAGTTCGACCATCATTGTTTATGGTTGGACAATGATCCCTGGCAAGTCATCTTGATCATGCTTCACAAGCTTTGACTAGACTTTCACCTTCTAAACCATATTTGTCCGCTCTTGGCGGACTAGGCATTACAGTGGACCAGAAGTTCTCTTCATCAGTCTTAATGAACTGACAAAACTTTGGTCAAGTTTGGCCATCATTGTTGATGTAGTCATTTTTCACTCCCTGCTCAAATCTGGTTCCTGCTGACTTGTTGACCTGCACAAGTAGCACACATGAACCATGGACCAATGTTGTAGTGGCCGATGACACTCCGATGCTAAAGTCAGACATGGCTCTGAGGATGGTGTAATGTTGTAACAGGGAATTTGTAGTATACCTTAACTTACCAACATCATGTCTTATTTATAGGACAAGAAGTTAGGGCTGAACAAAAAATCGATCAACCGACCGAATCAATCTAAACCGAACCAATCGTTTTGGTTTTAAAAAATTCAAAACCGAAGTAGTCGGTTCGGTTTTCGATTTCTATGTGATTTTAACCTACCAAACCGAACCGACCGAATATATATAATAAATAATATATATTTTATATATAAATAATACAATATGTTTAAAATAGTCGGCTGGTTCGGTTTTATTTCGGTTTTGTTTTGATTTTAGTCGGTTTCGGTTATGGTTTGCATAAATTAGAATCGATTCGATTTTGTTAATGGTCGGTTCGGTTTGAAAATTTTAAAACTGATGTAAGCCAGTTCCATTTTCAGCTCTACAAGGAGTCCTGGTTTAACTAGGTCATCATAGGCGTAAATTAGGGAGGAGATCTTCATGGATATCCCTATCTGATTAGGAGTTGTGCTGTAGGAGGAAAGTTTCCTGTTAGCTCTGAGCTCCTAGATATGCGGGAGATAGTTCCCAATACAGATTAGGCTTTGGGCACCATAAGCAGTCGTCATCAGTCACAAACTGGCAGAGCTTACCTGGCAAGTTCGACGATCATTGTCTGTATTGAGAGCAATGATCCCTTGGCGAGTCGTTTTCATTAGCAGACCAACGCTGACTAGACTCTCACTTCCTCCGTCGTCATGATCTGCGCAAAGGCGATTAGACTTTGGGCTGATATTTGAGTTTGGTCATAGCCGGGTTGGTATAGGGTTATAACGGACAACAATGGAAATTTTGGTAAAAGATTTTTTTTTATTGATAATATTTTTCAGATGCTCTACATTCCATGGTCGTTTAAGCCCATCACCATCGGCGTCTTCCAGCCAGTATGTTCCCGGTCTGTTGATTTGGCAACTCTATAAGGTCCTTCCCAATTCGGATTTAGCTTTCCTGCTTAGGCTTCCTTGGTGTTTTGTTGGGTCTTCCTGAGTTCCTAATCTCCCACCTTGAATTTGTGTGGCTTGATCTTGTTGTTGTAGTATTGCACCATCCGTTGTTGGTAGGCGGCTATCTTGGCGGATGCTAGATTCCATTTTTCGTCGGGGAGGTCTAGTCCCACACGTAAGGCTTCTCGTTGCCGTTTGGTCTGAACTCTGCCATCCGAAAGGATGGCACCTCGAGCTCCACTGGAACCATAGCTTTTGACCCATATGCTAGGGCGAAGGGTGTCTTTTCGGTAAAGATTTTCTTAGTTGTTTGATATGCCTAGAATATTCCTAGTAGCTCTGAGACTCATTTTCCTTTGGCTGCATCAAGTTTTCTTTTGTTGGCTTCTAAGATTGTCCTGTTAGTAACTTCCGCTTGGCCGTTGGCCTGGGGGTGTCTTGGTGAGGAGAAGTGGTGTTTGACTCCCAAACTTTTGCACAGTTTGTTAGCCTTGCTACCTTCAAACTGGGTTTCGTTGTCACTGACCAATGCTTTGAGGATGCCAAATCTATAGACGATGGTGGTCCATATGAATTTTTTGATCTGGACCTGTCCTATTCTAAATAGGGGCTCAGCCTCGACCCACTTGGTGAAGTAGTCGATGGAGACAAGGAGGATATTTTTACCAGTTGACACTGGAAGCGACCCGACGATGTCCATTTTCCATTGTGCGAACGACCATGGACTAGTCATTGGGATTAGCGGTCGTGCTAGCATATGGGTGTGTAGCGCGAACCTCTGGCATTTGTTGCACTTGCGGACGATGTCTTTAGTGTCTCACTGCATCGTAGACCAGTAATAGCCTAGAGTCATGGCCTTATGGGCAAGGGTTCTCCCGCCTGGGTGATTTCTGCATATGCCATTGTGAATGGCGCCCAAGACTTGGCTTGCCCCTGAAGGCGATAGGCATCGAAGCAAGGGCCCTATTACCAACCTCCTATATAACTTATCGTTCAGGAGAGTGTACCTTGCGACCCTGTTTATAAGTCTTCGTGTTTCGGCCTTCTTGGTTAGTAGGGCTCTGATCGCTATATATTCTAGTATCCGAGTCATCCAATTTGGTTGTGCTTTTGTTGTGCAAATATCTCTGTGTTCTTTCTCGCCGAGGCTTGATTTCTCTTTATATTCAATGAGACCGCTCTAGACTTCCTTGGAGGCTGAGGCTTTTTTTGCTAGCTCGTCAGCTCTTTGGTTGTCGTCTCGGGGGCACTGCGTGAGCTGACAGCTTTTGAATCTGCCCATTATGCCAAGTACCTTGTCGTGGTAGGCTCTCATGCGGGGGTCTTTGCTATTGAAATCTCCTTTGACTTGGTTGACCATCAGTCTTGAGTCGTTGTACGCTGTTAGGTGATCTATGCCAATCCCTAAGCTAGCTTTGGGCTTGACATGAGTGCTTCGTATTCGACCTCATTATTTGAAGCAAGGAAGCCGAACCTGATTGCCTTTTCGAAAGTGAAACCGTTGGGGGAACGGAGTGTGATCGGTCGAGGATCCGTCGCAGCGCAGGGTCCATGTTTGGAGATTTGATTTCGAGAGTTGGTAGTTTATATTCGGCTCTTCTCTCCCAGTAAATTCAACGATGAAATTTGCGAGTTCCTTGGCTTTGATGGCGGTTATTGGTACATAGTTTATGTTGAACTACTCGAGTTCTACCGACCACTTCACCATCTTGTCAGATAGCTCGGGTTTATCTAATACCGAGCGGAGTGGATGCTTGGTCAGGACTGTTATAGAGTGGGTCTGAAAATAAGGCCTTAGTTTTTGGAGGATATGACTAGTGTTAGAGCCAACTTCTCCAGTTTCGGGTAGTGTGCTTCCTCCTCCATGAAGGTTTGCTGGTGTAGTACACTAGCCTCTGGGTTCCTTGGTAATTTTGTATGAGGGCCGTACTGACAGCGTGTTTTGAAACAGATAGGTACAAGTATAGTGTTTCACCTATTGCGGGATTTGAGAGTAGTTCTGGACTCCTCATGTATGCTTTCAGGTTTTGAAAGGCTTGTTCACATTTGTCGTTCCATGAAAACCTTTTGCTTCCTCTTAGTATCTTGAAGAATGAGAGGCATTTGTCGGATGACTTTGATATAAATCTGTTGAGTGCTGCTACCCTCCCAGTCAGGCTCTGAATGTCTCTGATATTGGTAAGAGATTTCATGTCGAGAAGGGCCTGAATCTATTTAGGATCGGCCTTGATTCCCCTTTTGTTTACTATATAACCTAAGAATTTCCTAGACTCGGCTTCAAATGTGCACTTTTGTGGGTTGAGTTTCATCCGGTATTTTTTGAGTTGGTCAAATGCTTTGGAAAGATATTGTTCGTGGTCGTAGCTGTGAAGGCTTTTAACCAACATGTCATCAATGTATACTTCCATATTTTGCTGATCTATTCTTTGAACATTCGATTGACCAATCGTTGGTAAGTATTTCCAGCATTTTCATGCCAAAAGGCATTACTCTATAGCAGTATATTCTTTTTTCCGTCATGAAAATAGTTTTCATGTCTCGAAGTGGCGTCTACGCACTGAGCAGGGGAGTAGGAAGTTGTCCTTTGGGCAGGTTTTGTTGAGGTCACTGTAGTCTACGCACACTCTCCACTTCCCATTTTTCTTTTTTACCAGATTAGTGTTTGCTAGCGAATCAGGGTATCGTGCTTCCTTGATCATGTTTGCGTTGAGTAGATGCCGCACTTCGTCGTTTATGATTGCATTCCTTTCAGGCTCTACATGCCTTTTATTTTGTCTGCCGATTTTTTGAAGGGTCAACTTCGAGGCAATAAGTGGTTATCGTCGGATCGATCTCCTACCATATTGCACATGGTCTAGGTGAAGATGTCTTGGTTGCTGTAGCAGCTCCGTAAGTTGCTTTGCTACTACCTTGCTTAGGCGGGAGCCGATCTGAATGGCTTTGTTGTTTTAAGGGATGTCGAGGTAGGCCGTAACGGTCTCTTCCTTTGGTTGTCTGGCATTGGGTCAGCCTCGAGGGCTTACTAGTGCCTCGTTACCTGATGCCGACCATTCTTCCACGATGCTTCTAGTTGAACAGAGAGTAGTCTTGGCCGTTGGATTGACGGCTTGCTGAGGATGGTCGGTCTCTGGTCGCCGACTGATCCCCTTTTAATGTACTGACCATTTGATTCGTTGGGTACTTGACGCATTGGTGCAGGGTGAAAACCGTTGCTCCCATCTAGTGTATCCAAGGTCTTCCTAGAACTGCATTATACACCGAAGGCGTGTCGATTACTATGAACTCTTGAAACAGGGTTTTATGAGTTAGCTGTTCTCCCGCGGTTACTGTCAGTTGTATCCTTCCCACGGGGACCATTTTTCGACACTGAAGTCGATCACTGAACGATCATCAAGACTCAATGTTGCTTCATCTAGCTGCATGTTGTGGAGTGTACAGAGGAAAAAGACGTTCATCGAACTCCTTGTATCAACTAGGGACCTTCTTACCTCCTTTTCTGTAAATACCAGAGGCGCAGGTGGAGCTCGCCTCCCAGTGTGTTATGTCGGTTGTTCGCCACGTATGGCTTGGATCCTCATACCTTGTAAAGCCTTTTTTCTAGACCTGATGAATAGTTTCGACTCTGAATGTGCTTCGTGAAGCACATGTATTCTGTTGCCCGATGGCTCCTCGGGTTCGATTCTTCTTTGTTCCGCTCTCATGGTAATGAATTTTCGTGCTTTCTTTGTCAAGTCTGTCATGTTCGTCGGAGGGTCCAGCTTCAGAAATTGTAAAACTTTCTCCTTCACAATCCGTTAATGAAGGTCGAAACAACCGTTGAGTCGTTGCACGTGCGGATGGTGGTTAACTCACTGTTAAAATGGGTTAGACACGTTTCTATTGTCTTGTCAGGCCTTTGCTTCAGTGATGTGAGCACCCTCATTGTTGACAGAGCGTGGTGCACGAAAAGAAATTGTTTATTCGATTCGGGGTTCGGTGATGCTATCGTCGATGTGAGGCCGTGAGTTGGATGCCCATGCACGGCATGAACCGCTGAAAGATACAACACAAGGATGACCTGAGTGTTGGATGTGTCCCTTGGTTCCTCGTTGCTTGCGTGACCTGGTGGTCACCATCTCTCTATGTTATGAAAGGAGATGACGCTTAGTGTAAAGTTACGAGCTATGTCGTCCCCACGGACGATGCCAAACTGATGCATCGTTTTTTGCTCCCTGCTTCGATCTGGTTCCTACTGACCTTTTGACTTGCACAAGTAGCACACGTGAGCCACATACCACCGTTGTGGTGGCCGCTGGCAAATCGATGCTAAAATTAGACATGGCTTTGAGGAAGGTGTAATGCTGTAATAGACAATTTGTAGCATACCTTAGCTTACCAACGTCATGTCTTATTTATAGTGCAATGAGACTTGGTTTAACCAGGCGATTGTAGGCATAGGTTAGGGAGGAAATCTTAGTGGATATCCCTTTCTAATTAGGAGTCGTGCTATAGGAGCGAAGTTCTATGTTAGCTCTGTGCTCCTAGATACGCGGTAAATAGTTCCCAATCCAAGAACATTTCGTAGAAGGGAGTTTCCATGTGTGGAAGATACTTTGGTGTTTGCTTCCTAGTTGGGAGCAAAGAGCAGCTGTAGTTGCTCGTTCGAAGCAGATCCTTGAGATACTTGCCTAAAGATGGCTTACGAGTATTGAGGACAGCTGTGAGACGTGTGGGCCTAGCGTGCTGTGAGAGTCTGGGTCCGCCTGGCAGACTGAATTAAGCGAGCTTAGAACCGCTTGGGCCTGTTCAGTGTTGGGATGATGTTGGGGTCCGTATTTCCTTGAGATTATCACGACATGTGTACGGCTCAGGGGTGTGATCGTTTTTATGTATCATCAATTGTCTATAGTCAAACAATGATACTTGACAAGTCATCTTGATTAGGCTTCATGAGCTCTGGCTAGATTTTCACCTTCTAAGCCATATTTGTCTGCTCTTGGCGAATTAGGCATTAGAGTAGACCATAAGTTGTTTTTATCAGTCTTAATGAACTTACTAAACTTTGGTCAAAGTTTGGCCATCATTGTTTATGGTTGGAAAATGATTCCTGGCAAACCATCTTAATCAGGTTTCATGAGCTCTGACTAGAATCTCGCTTTTCTAGGCCATATTTGTCCGCTTTTGGCGGACTAGGCTATAGAGCGGACTAGAAGTTGTCTTCATCAGTTTTAATGAACTAACTAAACTTTGGTCAAGTCTGACCATCATTTTCTATGCTTAGACAATGATCCTTGACAAGTTATCTCACTTAAATGGCCTTGGGTGTATAAGTCTGACTTAGGTGTCATGACTTATTTAATTCACATAGTTGATCTGACATGGAGGTCAGACCAACGAGTCTGATACTGAAATCAGATTGCAATAGATTGACTAGATACCCAGCCAGATTTAATGAACAAAATTGAAATTTTAGTAAAACAAATACCTTGAATTTATTGATAGTATTTCTTTAGGCGCTCTACATTCCATAGCCGCTTAAGGCCTTCACCGTTCGTGTTTTCTAACCTATATGTACTTGACTTGTTGACCTTAGTCATTTTGTGGGTCCTTCCCAACTTGTTCGCTTCTGGTTCCTTAATGTTTTTCTAGTCTGATGCGCAAAACTTCATCATTGTCATCCAACCTGAACTCTTCCGTTCTGAATGTTGGCAATACTAGCTCTACTGGGATTATTGCTTCTGATTCGTAATCTAGAGTGAACGATGTTTTCCCTAGGGTTGAACAAATAACCAATCGAACCGAACCAAACCGATAATTTCGGTTAAGTTTTTTACGCTTTCGATTCGATTTCTTATAGAAGATATTTTCGCTTCATTTTTTGGTTTTGAAGTAAATTAAAAAGAATCGATTGATATCCTATATATATAATATAAAATGCGTGATTACTTTTGAATTTGAAAAAATGAGAGTATATTAAAGCTTACTTTATTTTACTTCAATCATGATAAAAAAAAAGTAAATTGGGATAAGGAGACAACTTATTAAAAAGGTGAAAGTATATTGAGGATTACTGTATTTTATTTCGAGATAAAAAGTAAATTGGGAGAAAGAGAAAGCATTGAGGTGTATTTCCATTCTCAGGATTCCATCCTGTATGTTTTTTTTTGTTTCGTCTTTCTATTTGTTAGAATTGGATCTGTTTGGTTGGCTTTATATATTTCTTTTGTTGTTAAAGCTGTAAACAATATTATACTAACCAACCAAACACTCCCTGTTTTATGGCATTTTCTTTTTCTCTTCCCTTCCACTACCAAAATGGGTCCTTCTTATAACTCAGAAACTATAATTGTAGCTTGGGAGGGTGGTGACCAATTTGTGTTGGTGGTTTATTGGGTTGGTTGTAATTTTCCAGACACAAATCTTGGCACCTTGGTGAGCGGTGAATAGGCGGTTATTGGAGAAGGATAGGGACTTGACAGAGCTGAATGTGGTGGGGGAGGTGAAGGAGTGGAGGTGAGTGAAGTTGGTAAGGTCAAAGACGTGGATTTGGTTGGAGGAGGCGTCATATAGGAGGTTGGAGGATAAGGCGATGAAGTTGACGGTTCTCCTACTTGTTGCTGTCTTTCAGATCTGTTTCAACTGTGCATCATCTGTGAATAGTAAATTGACGAAACTGACAAACTGATCGAAATCGAATCACGCTGTTCCATTTATTAAATCTTCGGATCGGTTTCAGTTTTGAAAAATTTGAAACCATAAATTTCGGTTCAATTTTCAACCCTAGTTTTCTTAGTAGAGGTTCTCTTGGTGGTTCGATATGCCCAGATGATTCCTTGTAGTTTTGACACCCACAGGCCTTTGGCCGCATCAAATTTTCTTTTGAGTGCTTCCAAAATGGTCCTATATTGGTGAATTTCGCCTGTCCATTAGCTTGAGGGTGCCCTGGTGAGGAGTAGTGGTGGCTAATGCTAAGGTTATCACATAGTTTTTTTAACCTTTATGCCTTCAAACTGAGTCTCATTGTCACTGACTAGTGTCCTGGGGATGCCCATATGAAATTCTCAATTTGATTTTCACCTATCTTGGTCAAAGGTTCCACTTCAACCCATTTGGTAAAGTAATCTACAGCTACAAAGAGGAACCTATTTTTGGCGGAGATAAGGAGTGACCCAAAATGTCCATTCTCTAATGTACGAAAGGCTATGGGCTAGTCATTGGAGTCAAGGGCTGAGTGGGCATGTGCATGTATGGAGCAAACCTCTGAATTTGTTGCATTTTTGGACTGTCCTTGGCGTCTTGTTGAATCTTCGACCAATAGTACCCTAAGGTTAGAGCCTTGTGGTCCAGAGTTTTCTCACCTGGGTGATTCCCACATATTCCCTCATGAATTTCCCTAAGAACGTAGTCCGCCTCTGAGTTGGTCAGGCATCGAAAAAGAGGTCCAGTGGCTGACTCTCTGTACAGTTTGTCATTAAGGAGAGTGTACCACGCTGTCCTATTTTTGAGCCTGTTGGCTTCTGTCTTCTTCGTTGGGAAGACTTCGTTCATCCAACTCGTCTCTTCGCCCGTTGCACATGCATTATTGGATTTTTCTTCTTCTAGACCTAATTTTTCTTAGAACTCAATGAGCTCGCCTACGGTCTCAATCATAGGTGATGCCTTTTTTGCTAATGCGACAAACTTTTTATTGTCCTCTCTGGGACATCGCTGAAGCTCTAACCTTTTAATCTGCTTATGGTTTTAATCACTTTCTCGCAGTAAATCAACATTTTGGGATCTTTGCTGTTGAACTCCCATTTAACTTGGTTCACTACCAGACGGGAGTCGCTGTACGCAATCAGTTTGTATACTTCGATCCCCTTGGCGAACTTTAGGCTGAACAAGAGGGCCTCATACTCTGCTTCATTGTTAGAGGCGGGGAAGTCAAACCTGACTGCTTTCTCTAGGGTCACCCCGCCGGAAAAGTTAAGAGTGACTGTAGCTCCACTTCCATTAACTGTGGATGATTTGTCACAGTGTAGGACCCATCCCTGGTCATCTAACTTTTGTTCCTAGTCATCTGATTCCTATTCTCCACCGCCCGTAAGTTTGGCGATGAACTTTGCCAACGCTTGAGCTTTGATGGCTGTTATTAGGGTGTAGTTGATATCAAACTGCCCTAATTCAATTGTCCATTTAACCATCTTGCATGAAAACTTAGGTTTGTGAAGTATCGTGCAGAGTTGATGTTTAGTTAAGACAACTATAAAGTGGGACTGGAAAAAGGGCCGCAACTTCCTGGAAGAGATGACTAGTGCCAAGGCTAACTTTTCTAGGTCTTAGCAGTTTGCCTCCGCTTCCACGAAGGTTTTGCTGACGTAGTACACTGGTCTCTGTATTCCCTTATCATTTCGGACTAGGACTGAAATGACAACATGCTTTGAAATGGATAGGTACAGGTAAAATGTCTCCTGGTATCGGTTTCGAGAGTAACCCCGTACTTTCCATATACGCTTTCAGGCTTTGAAAGACTTGTTCGTACTCTTCATCCCATTTGAACCCTTTGTTTCCTCTGATAATTTTGAAAAAAGTGAGGCATTTGTCGGAAATGAACCTGTTGAGTGCTGCCACCCTCCCAGTAAGGATCTGAACTTTCTCAACGGAGGTTGGAGAATTCATATTGAGAAGAGCCTGAATCTGCTTCGTAACAACCTCTAACCCTCTTCGGTTCACTATGTAACCCAAAAATTTGCCTGACTCAACCCCAAAGGTGCATTTATGTGGATTGAGCTTCATCTAATACTTGTGGAGTTGACTGAATGCTTCAAGAAAGTCGGTGTGTGATCTGGACTGCGGAGACTTTTGACTAGCATGTTGTCTATATAAACCTCCATGCTTCTACCAATCTGCTCCTTGAACATCCGGTTTGCTAGTCGTTGATACGTTGTTCCCGCATTTTTCTGATTGTACGACATCACCTGATAGCAATATATCCATTTTTCATTTATGAATGAGGTTTTCTCTTGGTCAGGGGGTGCATTTATATCTGGAATAAGCGTCCATGAAGTTTAGAAGGTTGTGTCCGGACGTGGCATCCATAATTTGATCAATGTGAGGAAGTGAAAAGTTGTCATTCAGACAAGCCTTGTTCAGGTTTGTGTAATCCACACAGACTCTCCACTTCCCATTCTTATTTTTCACCAAGGCGGTATTCGCTAGCCAGTCTGGGTATCGTGATTCTTTAATCATGTCAGCATTAAGTAGCCTTTGTACCTCTTCGTTGATGATCTAATTTCGTTTGGGGGCCATTGGTTTGTTCTTCTGCCTGATTGATTTTCGCTCAGGGTCAACTTCCAGTCGACGGGTGATCACGGAGGGGTCGATCCCTACCATGTCCGACATCATCCAGGTGGAGATGTCTTGATTATCCTTCAACAGCTTTATCAGCCGTTCTGCCAATGCTTTGCTCATGTGGGAACCTATCTGGTCGATTATGTTGTTATCAGGGCTTTCAAGGTAGACCTTGACCGACTCCTCCTCTGGCTGGCCGACATTCGATCTTTCCCTCGGACTGACCGGAGCCTTATTATTCGAGCGGGGAGACTCTTCCTCCATTTATGGGCCTAGGCTCTGAAATGTCCTAGCCACGAGCCCAGATTGTGATTGCTAGCTGTCCAGTTGCTTTAATGTTGCATGGTGGCAGTCTCTTGCAGATGGCTGGTCTCCTCGAATGGTCCCTATCTCATAAGTGGTAGGTATTTGATGCATTGATGCAAAGTGAAAACTACTGTCTCCATTTGATGAAGCCAATGCCTTCCCAAGATGATATTGTAAGTGGATGGGGGCATCAACCACCATGAACTCCTGGAATAGGACTTTCTGCAGTTGTAGCTCTCCCGCCACTATCTACTGTCAGCCCAATCTTCATGGCGAAAAAGCATTTCTCCCCGCTAAACGTTATCATGGGGGTTACTAGCGGGTATCAAGTTATTATCTATCAATTGCATGCTGCGGAACACATTGAGGAATAAAACATTCAGGGAGCTCCCTGTGTTTACCATGGATCTCTTCACTTCCCAAGACTGAGATAACCATGGTGTCATTATGAGGCGAGTGGACGCCTTGGAGATTTTTGTCCGTGAATGTCAGTGACGGGCTTGGGCTCTGAACACGAGCATATTGTACTTGTTGATCTTCATAGGTGGACTGAGTCCGCATCTCGCGAAACGTCCTCTTTCGGGATTTGTTGGATTGCACGCCTTCCGAACATACCCCGTGCAATACATATATGATGTCGGCCGCCTTTTCTTCTATATTTTTATGACTTCTTCTCTTTCCTTCTCTCGGCCCTGTTTCTTATTTGGGCTTAGGATTTCTATGAGTTTTCCCTTCTTGATCCATTACTCAATATCGTTTATGAGATTCTTACAGTCTTCAATGTCGTGGCTATTGTCTTTGTGAAAAGAACAATATTTGCTATTGTTTCCCAGGGATAGATCTCCTCAGAGTTTGGAATGCCACTTCACTTTTTTCAAATTTTTAATGGTATTGAGGATGTTGGACAAGCTGGCGTTGAGGGGAGTGTAAGATCTGGATCCGATGAAGTTAGAGGTTTTTTCTTGCCTCGTCCAGCTAGAGTCAAGTTTACTGTCACTCCGCATCCTTTTATTTCCTTCTTATCTCGAGAGCTAGAAAAATATTTCTTCTCGCTTTCTCCCCCCTTTTGGCGGCCCATATCTCCTCAAGAGTGATGTACTTGTGAGCACTCTTTAACAAGTCTGCCGTATCTGTCGGAGGCTCCAGGGCCAGGAAGTTATAGAATTGGCCTCCCCTTAAGCCTGAAGTGAAGGCCATAATTGAGGTGTTGTCGCTGCACTCATCAATCATGGTTAATTCATCATTGAGGCGGGTAACATACTCTTTCAGTGTTTCATTTGGCTTTTGCTTGAGGCCGAGCAAGTGGTGTGAACCCTTCCTGACCCCCTGGTTGCCGACAATGCGGGTGATACACGCTTTGGGCAGCGTCTGAAACGAGTCAATAAACCTTGGAGGAAGACTGTGAAACCAAGTCAACGCTGCTTTCTTCAGGCTGGTGGGAAATGTTTGGCACATGACTGTTTCAGATCATTCTTTCAACGCCATCATGTGATGGTAATGGTTTAGGTGGTCAGATAGATCAGTTGTCCCGTCATAGAACTCCAGCTTTGGGGGGTTGATCTTCTTAGGTAGTGGCGCATGCATGATATGATCCATGAACGGGGGGACAATGAGGTTGTACAACACATCCGGATTGGTGGCTCCAAGCCGGAAGGGATTTTGTGTATTGGGCTTGTCAACCTTAGATGTATAGTTTCCATGGATCGCTCTGATCACTTGATTCCTGCTGTTCTTAGTCCCTTGAGAACTAGAATAGACATTGTGGCTTTCCTGACAGGCTCTTTATTCTCTTGCAGAGACAAGGTCCTTTTCGCCTCCCCGTCACCACCTGCAGGTGGTGGATTTTGATGAGCAAGCATCTCTACTACTCGAGCAATCTGTTGCACTTGGGAAAATAACTGATCCATCCCAAAGTTGGTTATGGCTGCAACTGGCATGGGGCCCGGGGCAGTTCTCCCCTTGTGGCTGGCACCCCTGGAGCTGGTGTCGGCTCGAGCGTTTGAAGGCTCGATAATCTCACCATTAGTACAAGATCTTGTAGCTATCATTTTATTTTTTGAATGTAATAAAAGGGTTTTATTTCTTGTAACTTAGGAACTTCGTCGTTCCCCACGGACGGTGCCAAATTGATAGATCAGTTTACATTCTCCTTGACTTTGACCCTCACAAGGAACAAAGGTGAGCCAAATATCACCGTCGTAGCGGCCGATGACACTCCAATGCAAAAGTCAGACAAGGTGTAGAGAAGGGTGTATTGCTTGAGATTAAGGTTCTATAGGTACCTTAGTTCCTCAACCTTGTTATCTATTTATCATGCAAGAGTCTTTGTTTGGCCATGCATTTAGTGACGTGATTTAAGAAAAGATATCTGTTAGAGATCATTATTTCCTTGTTGAGAGTTGTCAATGTTAGAGAGTTTTCATTCACGACTTATACTCTAATGATTGTTCCTAGTATGAATCAATGCATTACCGGCCTGCCTGTCTTAGGTCAAACTCTTATACTTGCCTTATTTGGTTTTACAGGTTCTGGGTTTGACCATTTGACTTACGATCTGGAAAGAGCCTGGTTGCTTGGGTCCAATTCTCATATACTTGCCTCCGTGGGTTTGGAGTGATCTGGGCTTGGTTCTATATCTTTTGGGTTGGATCAGATTAGACACTTATTTGGGCCCTGTCCATTCTGTTGACGAGATCATCATGCCACGTGTATGTGGTAGATTATAGGACGGTCTGGTGTATTATCAGTAGCGTTAAAACAGTTTAGATAATTTCAACCCTGCTAGCCCAAAGTTCAAACTTAATAACACCAAGATTGAAGTTTATACCAAGATTTCCCCTAGATGAAGAGAAGCTAATGAGACATCAAACAATTGCTCGATCACAGCTGTACATGTGGCATGGGCTAACCCTATCATTTGAAAGACTCTAGAGCAATCCCAAGCGGACCCATTTGCAAACCGTTGTTTAGCCCATAAGTTAGGTCCCTAGGCCCGAAACACGCCAACTCAAGATACACGAATCTTAGGGCTTGGCCTAGGACAATATGGTTCACAGATATCAGAGTTGCCACATGCCCAAGATCCACTCGCACGAAATCAACTCTTGTTTAATCAAGCATTAGGTCCTAACAGAGCCAAGTGTCGAAGGGATTCAATCATGCACAAGTAAAATCTTATGCGAGATCTCCTTCCTCCATCACGCCTTGGATCACAGGGACAATTTATGAAGGAACACTCGCTATAAAAGATAGGTGAAAGGAAAAAGAAATGTACGGATACACATTACAATTTATATATTGTCTTCACTCTTCCTTACATCGATATTTGACTTAAGCATTAGAGTCCCTTCGGCCACCAAAACGATGGTCCCTGACTACTCATTTTTATAGATTTAAGATTATCAAAATCAGGACATATCTAAACACATTTGAAGCCATGTCTTGCTTCTGTATTATGTTCTTTCATGCCATTATCACTAGTAAAAATCTTAGCCCTTTTTCGTGTGTAACAATCGAATAAAATTTTGGCAATTGGACTGATCCACGTGGTTGATGAGCAATGACTTTTGTACAGATTGGAATTATATATGCCACGCCTAAAACTATCTACATCTTCAAAAACATTTCTAAGAAATTTTGATTGAAGTGTCGTATAAACAATAATGGAGAACCACAAGAACGTGCATGTCATCAGATTTTATGCGTGCATTCCAGGGGTATGGACGCTCTCTCACTGATTTCCTCGCCCACTTCCCCACTCCCTCGACAGGTAGCCTCACTCAGGAAAGAAATTGTTACATGTTCAAATGTGGCGGGAGGGAGGGACTGACGGTGGTAGGCCAAGAAATTATGCTTGTTTGTATTTTTATGTAATTGGTCAGTCAAATCGGCTACCAATTAAGAGACATGATGGATTTTTTTGATTGATTTGCCAGATCAGCCCTTCTGAGGAAAGGGGTGAGGGATAAGTATTATGAATCATCTTTTTCGAAATTCGCAAAGGTATAGGGACACATGCATGCATTTTAAGGGGATGAACGGTCACACTCACCCCCATTTTCTCGCCATTTAGAATTTTTTTCTTGCCAAATACATGAAACATGCATAAGAAATTTGAGAGAGTGAGGAAAGGCCCACCGTCCACCCTCCTCAGAATGAAAATCACTCAACATGCATATAGGTGAGCTGTGATCAGAATGGTCACTGAATTATTTTCGGTGTATGTACGTGTTGAGAACCTAGTTGACAATAATGCTGATAATATTATCGTTTCACCAATGGCTGGGCATCAAAATAACTTGTACGTTGTTTTTAATTTGATCTACCATGAGAAGGTATGTTAAGTTAAAATACCCCCTTAAAGCTAATTAACCAAAAAGCAAAAAAAAAAATGCTGTGTATCACGAACAATGGATTTCCTATAATTTTTTTTTTTTGTGGTATTGCAAAAGATGAGAAATTTCGAAAGTATTGAAAACAAGCTTTGATGATTATGATGATCGCAAAAGATGAGACATGTTAAATGGTGTCCAAATTAAGTAGTTATAGATCTAGATTTGGATGGCTGGAAACAAAATAAAATGATAAAATAACGCGCACAAATAAAAATAATCCTCTTGAAATGAGTCAACCAAGTCGGGCTTGTAAAATAGTATTGGAATCTTTCACTCCTCTCCCAAGTCCATAAAGGAATATAAAAAGGGTTCTCTTCTTGCTTAAGAGTAACTAAAGCAATCCATCTTTCTTCAGTCTTTCAGAGCTTCTTCACACTTAGAGCTTTCTAATTACTTACAGAATCAATATCATCAAAACCATGGTATCCACTTCACTTCTCCATGCAGCTGCAAGAAGGTATTTCTATTTTCTATTTGGTGTTTAAATTCATATTCTTCGATATAGTAGGAATGCGTATTCTTTCAACTCTTACATGAATCCAGTGTTTAGTATTAATCATTAATCTTCTTCAGTTTCATACCTGTCTTACCAAAATATTCCTAAGACGAGCTAGGAATCTCTAATAGTTTTTATTTTTTTTTAAAGCAAGCAGGGTTTCAAGAATCCCTAAAAGTTACTGTTTAAAACTACTTAAAATGTTGGATTGCTCAATTACGCACTAGGAGTGTCAGTGGATCATGTCTCGAAAATTTGGTTTACTTTAGTAACAGATGGATTTAGAGCAATCAATCGAAAATTTGACACTCCTACTCTTTAGCTCGAGGGAGATTATCTCTTTAAAATGAGCTAGATCTGGTCTTTACTTCGTAAGAAAATAAAGTTTCACATCAACTTTTTATAATTAATTGTATTGTCCAAGTAAATAGATCCTACGAGATACATGGTTAGATTCAGGCTGGAGTAATGTCTTATGGAGTTGTAAAACTTAACAAACTCGTATACAGATATAACTCATTTAAAATGAATGACAAAACCAAACATGGAATACTGATTAGTATTTGAATTCAATTTCGTTTAGACTTGAGGGGAAGGTTGCCTTGATCACCGGTGGGGCAAGCGGCATTGGTGAAGCTACTGCAAAGTTTTTCAGCCAACATGGTTGCAAAGTCGTAATTACTGATGTTCAAGACGAATTGGGCCATTCAGTTCGTGATGTCATTGGTTCCTCTGCCACCTATGTCCACTGTGATGTCACTGATGAAGATCAAGTGAAAAATGCAGTTGACACAGCCATATCAACCTATGGCAAGCTAGATATCATGTTCAACAATGCAGGCGTTGTTGATGAGCCCAGACCACGTATCATTGACAATGAAAAGGCAGATTTCGAAAGAGTCATGAGTATAAATGTCACAGGTAAGGATGTCAGATCATTTTGATTGTATTTTTGTGTACTTGGGGGTGATTGTTTTGCATCTTAATTTAGTTAGAGCTCTGAATGTTATCAAGTGAAGGCCTAAAATTTTCCAATTTCTTTTTATGACAGGCGTATTCCTCTGCACGAAACACGCAGCACGAGTGATGATCCCGGCAAAAAGTGGCAGCATAATTTCAACTGCTAGTGTTGCCTCAGTTGTAGGTCAGGCTGCCTCTCATGCATATACATGTTCAAAGCATGCAGTGGTTGGGCTAACCAAGAATGCAGCAGCAGAGCTTGGACAGTTTGGTATTAGAGTGAATTGCTTATCTCCATATGCATGTGTTACACCATTGGCTTCAAAATTCATCAAGTTGAATGATGACCAGCTTGAACAAGCTATGGGTGCTGTTGCAAACCTAAAGGGGGTGTTTCTCAAGAAGGAAGACGTCACACAAGCTGCTCTTTACCTTGCTAGTGAGGATTCAAAGTATGTCAGTGGGCTAAACTTGGTCATCGATGGAGGGTTCACTGTTGGTAATCCATCCTTTGGCATCTTCAAGTACCCTGAGGAATCATAATTTTCCTCGTAACTGTGATTGTGATGTTCAATTCTAGTATTTTTTGTTTCGGAATTATGAACTTGTTTGTGAGTTTGGCTGTATCATTTGGGTGTATGTTCAATTAGTGACAATAAATTTGATCACAGGATCTCATGTAAGCCCTCATTGTATCGATCAATGGTTAATAACACAAAAGTTCAGAAATTGTTTTTTCAGATTATGGAATTCTTGTCCTAAACATGATGTCTCACTACCGAAATGATGCAAAGTGTTCCATTGTTATGTCCCAACTTGTGCATTTGTAAGTACAATTTTTGAATTGGGTTCACAATGGCCTAATAACATAGTGAATAATGTGAACAATTGGAGAGATTACCAAAGATCTTTTTTTTTTTGGAAATTAATTACCAAAGATCTTATTAAAGAAGAATCGGATGAGTTAAAACTATTCTGCACTCTTAACACGTTTTGGTGATAGGTTAAGATACTATAGTCATGGCGAGCTCAGTATTAAGAAGTTCGATATAGATGGCAAAAAAAAGTTGATCACAAGTCTTTTGCTTGGTTGAATGTTGAAAGGTCTAGCAAGTTTAATGTTTTATGAAGTAATTCTAGATTTGATATGTTAAGAAAACATTAAAAAATAAAAAATCATCATATGTTTCAATTTATTTAAAGCCGAATCACTAAGGTACTTATCAAGAGTTGAGATTGCCATTCTCAGCATTTTAGAGTGTGCAAACTCCCTACTCTTTCGAAGTAATTTACTTTGGGCAACTACAATTAGCTCGTAGAAATTTGACGTTACATTCTTACAACTACAATCCACCAAACAATTTTAAGTTAAAATTAAATTTAGTCAAAAAAATGAAAAACAATAACAAAAAAAATGATACAATAAGTTGGATCACTATGAATAGTATCACTTTTATAACCATACTCTTCATGGGGATATAATTATTGTATCATTTTGTTGGTGAAAATATGTAAATTTGTTAGGTGGATTGTTACACTTTAAAAGTGATACTGTTTCGAAGGTTATAATTACAAAAATGTCAACTTAATGCAGTGAAATGGATTGTCATAATCATATATTAATGGATGTATTATTGGCAAGGGTGGCTGCCACAGAGGGACCTATCATGACCAGTTGCCATTCAAGGACTGACCTTGAAAAAATAGACATTTTGCCTTCCTTATTGACTCATAAGTCACACAAGTAAGTTCCATAAATATATGCATGGTTGAATAGAGACTGATGACTGATCGGCATTGAAGAAGACAATAATCTCTATTAGCATCCAAAATGAAGCTTATTCAAAGAACCAAGATGGTCAAATATATACTTCATCGCACTCCATCTTTGAATCTTAATCTCTCTCTCTAATATCAGCATTTTGAAGTCATTTGGAGGCTGCTTCAAGTATCTAATTATGGTGTTTGGTATTGTTCATAAAAATGTAGGTTTTCTTATGGTGTAGGAATAATTTATCTGATGTCTCTGGGTCTGCATCTGAATGTTGGCAATTTCAATCATTAGCTTACTTATGTTCATAAAAATAAAAAAAAATAAAAATTAAACCCTTTGTGTTTTTAGGAATACTTCCAAATAATTTCGAAAAGTTGCATAATTAATTTACATACTCCCCTCCCATAATTGAAGGAGATCCGGATCACAGATCGATACTGAGCTGTTGATTTGTTATCCTTCATAAGGATATTAAAATGATTCCCAGTTTATCCACAAGTTGGTAGATTCAAAACATTGGAAGTGTTCTGATTAGCTATTCAAAAAATAGGAAAAATTAAAAACAAAATATATTTTAAATGAGGGCATACTAAAATCAGACCAGTCAATCCAGACGGCCATGGGCTAAGCAAATAAAAAAAATACAGAAACACACAAAACATATACAATAAGTTGATTCTGGTCAAACAATACACCAACTCCCTATAAACTCCTACATAGTCCATTAACTTGCAATCAACCATCAAGAATGGCAACCACTGAGCTGTTGACCAATTCTGGTCTTTAATGAGTTTTGGGATCCTATAAAAACCCTTCTCGCCTTTCAAAAAAAACAAAATAAATAAATGGCAACCACTTCGCTTCTCCATACATTTGCAAGAAGGTACTTTCATTGTCTCATCTTTTAGCTACTACCCTTTTATGACTCAAAGAAATGTTATGGTTTCAACTTTTAACACTATTAATTATGAGAGTCATGTTTAGTATAGACTTGAAAGGAAGGTGGCATTGATCACCGGAGGGGCGAGTGGCATTGGTGAACACACTGCCAAGCTATTCAGCCAACATGGTGCTAAAGTTGTGATTGCTGATATCCATGACGAATTAGGCCATTCCGTTATTGATGCCATTGGGTCCTCATCGGCATCTTATGTCCATTGCGATGTTATCAATGAAACTCAAGTCCAAAATGCAGTTGACACGACAGTAGCCAAGTATGGCAAACTCGATATAATGTTCAGCAACGCAGGCATCATTGATGAGCTCAAACCAAGAATCATCGACAATGAGAAGGCTGATTTTGAGAAAGTCATGAGCATAAATGTGACAGGTAATACACTCTGATTTCAGATTAGTCTTGGAAAATTTATTCTTATTCTTTATAGCAACTTTATTTGGAAATCCAGTCCCACTCCAGGCTCAAAACTCTGAATGTCTTTCTCGCAATGGACTTGGCTCTTTTAATAAAAATAATGTACCTGAAGAAGCCCTGTTCAGCCCTTTACAGAAAAAAAGGGCCTATATGGGGTCGTCCGTCTTAGCTGCCTAAGCCCTTTTGTTAGTTCTGAAACATAAGTGAATCTTCACCAACAAATTATTGAATAACTTTTAATCCTAACCATCTTTTGTCTCAAATTCCTTAGCAATAGTAAAAAAGTGTTGTGATTTGTTATACGAGTAAAAGAATTGACATTTTTTTCCTGGTAAAAAAGGTGTTTTTCTCTGCACAAAGCACGCAGCCCGTGTGATGATCCCAGCACGTAGTGGAAGCATAATTTCGACGGCCAGCTTAGCATCGGTAGTGGGAGGTTCTTCCTCACATGCATATACATGTTCAAAATTTGCAGTTGCTGGGCTAACCAAGAATGCAGCAGCAGAACTTGGACAGTTTGGTATTAGAGTGAATTGCCTGTCTCCATATGCATGTATTACACCTTTGGCTAGAAAATTCCTCAAGTATGAAGATGAGGTGCTTGAGCAGATCGCAGCTTCAGTTGCTAATCTCCAAGGCCCGATTTTTAAGAAAGAAGATGTAGCACAAGGCGCTCTTTACCTTGCTAGCGATGATTCAAAGTACGTCAGTGGGCTAAATTTGGTGCTCGATGGAGGGATATCTGTTGGCAATCCGTCCTTTGGCATCTTCAAGTACCCTGAGGAATCATAAGTGTGTGTGATGTTTTTAGTGTCATTTTATTTTTTCGGTTAATCATGTGGGTTCTATAGGTTTTGAATAATTTGGATGTATGATTGAGCAAAAGAGACTTTGTATTATTTAGCTTAGATTTCCACTTTGCATTGTACACGAAAGTTGCATAGGAACCACCCCGGGAAGCAATTATGTAGTTCCTTGAAGGGATTATTTGATTGCTATGGACTGAGAGAAACACTAGTTTTCGAAGGGGGAAAAACATATCACTCTCTGATTTGTAACGATATCAAAATCCTTGTTTGGCATTGGAAAAGTGTGGGAAATAACAAAGTCTTCAAAGGAACAACAAGAACAATGATCAATCTAATCTGCAAGTATCTTGAGAAGTCCTTGTGTATCTCCGGAATTGACTTTCATGTGCGTATGTTTGATTCAGCCCAACTTATTGGCGATCCATTGTTTCTTTAAACATCATATTCTACAACTGCTTAATGGCAGCGAAAATTGTAACATAATTTTTTTTAGCTCTTCCTCCTATGACAAAATTATGAAACTTTTCAACCTTTGGCAACACAATTTTGCAAAAAATAAATAAAAAATACTTAGGCTAACAATTCTTGTTTATTCAACAAACACTCTTCCAATTTTTTGTTGTTGTAAGTGTAACATATCCAAAATTGAAACCCAAATATGAAAGGTCTTCCATCTTCCTCTTATCCAATCTGTGCACCTGTGAAGGAACAGTAGAAATGTTAGACACCAGGACTGTCCCAGAATTTCAGATCAATCTAATTGTTACCCCTGAGCTAAAACATGCATGTTGTCAAACAAAGCGAGAAAAAATTAGCTAGTTAAAAAGTTAACTCTTGAACCTGTGAATTATTGACTCGACCAATTCTTCTGTCATCCATAATTTTCTGAAAAAAGTAGAAAAGTTATCGACAACAAATAACAATTTGGAGATTCCCGATTTACACAATCTACAAATAATTATCATCTGGGACAACTAATTTTTGTCTTATGCAACTAATTTTGGATCTCAAGTCACAGGGACAACTGGGACTGTTGATGATGATCAGAGTTATGTGTAGTGCTTTATAAAAAAACTTGTCTATTCTAATTTTTGTTGTTGTAACATATCCAAAATTGAAACCCAAAGATGAAAGGTCTTCCGTCTTCCTCTTATCCAATCAGTGCAGCTGTGAGGGCACTGCAGAAATGTTACACCACAAATGTGTCCCAGAATTTCAGATCAATCCAACTGTTATCTCTGAGCTGAAACATGCAGGTTGTCTCGAGCAAAGCGAGAAAAAAAAATTAGATAGTTAAAAAGTTAATTATTGAACCTGTGAAAGTGTGAATTATTAACTCAACCAAGTCTTCTGTCATCCATAATTTTTTGGAAAAAGTAGAAAAGTTATCGACAAACAATAACAATTTAGATATTCTTGATTTACACAATCACTACTTTCAAAACAATATCATTTTTGAGATGTTACAATCCATCAAACAATTTCAAGTTAAAACTAAATTTAGTCAAAAAAATGAAAACAGTAACACAAAAAAATGATACAATAAGTTGGATCACCGTGAATAATATCACTTTTATAACCATACTCTTCATGGTGATACAATTATTGTATCATTTTGTTTGTGAAAATGTGTAAAATTGTTAGGTGGATTGTTACACTTTAAAAGTGATATTGTTTTGGAGGTTGTTACAAAAATGCCAATTTAGTGTAGTGAATCTACAAATAATTTATTATCTGCAAGTGCTTTTTAAAAGATAATCTAAAAAACACCCCTTGGTGTTTAGTGTATGTTGCTCTGCTCAACAATTTGGTGTATAGTGTTTGGAGATTCCTTAATAAACCCCAACTCAATTTTCCAAAAAAAAAATAAAAAAATGTTGCTCTACTTTTCAGTAGGGCTGGGCTGAAAGTGATTGGACCGAGATCGGCCTAGCCCAAATTTTCTGTTAGTTGGGTTTCCAGTCTCAGCCGTTCTTGGCTCAATCCTTAAGAATTTAGTTTTGAAATTTTCAGCCCGGTACTATAATACTTTTTTTTGTTAAAGCATATTGCATAATATATTAATAATGGGAGTTAAACATGCGTCTTGTAGATGTAGCTAATTCGTGAGCTTTAGTATTGAATTCACGAAAAATAAAATTATAGTACCAGTTGTTATTGACAGTTAGCAAATATCTAATACTACTAATAAGGGGATTCCACATCTAAGACTTGTTTGTCTAATCGTTCCGAGTTTGAGTGTTAAGGATGGTGATAAGTGAACTCAAATCCCCCAACACAAACTTGTTCGCCACTATAAAAATGGATCGGTAAAAGAGTCACTTTTGCTGCAAAGCACTTTGCCATAGTGCTATCAAAAACTTTTTCCGAGATTGCTGAAGCTACCCTAGCGAGAACTCTACCAGTATCGTTCACAGCTAACAACACACCAAAAACTCCTTTATGAAAAGAAGCAAAAAAAGCAACCATCATAAGTGCTATAACTTACAATACTTAATTAGTGAAATTCTAGGGAGCGAGGTATGCCCCCCACTGCCCACCGCACATCTCGAGGAGGGTGAGCGGTGGGGGGCGTCCCTCACTCCCTAGAAAGGCTGACTTAATTATGTACCAAGTTTATGAAAGCAAATTATCTGTCACCACCACTACCACCAGAACCACCAACACTCGCAACTTTTGTACCTCTAGTTTTTTCTTCTTCTTTTTGAGAAAAAAGCAGAGCGTGTGGATGAGGATGAAGATGATCTTGTTTTACCTTCTCGATCACAACAAGCCATCCCTCTTTTACATATGGTGGAAACATCTTATAGGGACCTCTCATGATTCCCTATGTTCATAAATAGTGCATTTCATCAAACAGTTCTGAACAAAAGTCAATTATAATCCTCGGTGTACAGACACAGCTTTGTGGCTCCTACAATTTAGTTGACATGCAGCCAAGTCGAAATCAGTATTGGTGGTGTCATAACCACAACCAGAAGGTTCATCCCACTCACAACACCGAGCCTCATTGCTCTCCCAATAAGCTGTAAAGAAATAATTGAAAAATTATATTTTTGTGTTATATTTTGATTTTACTATTCTAACTTTTTTATTTTGTCTTTACTTTTTTAACTATACAAAATAGAGTCTTATACTTTCCTTCTTGTAGAGGTGAATCAATCTTTGGACTTGAGCTTGCCTATATTGAGTGCAAACCCTACTTATTCTAACACGCCCCCGCAAGCTGGACATGTAGACGCATATAAAATGTGCATCTTGGAGGAAACTTTGAAGTCCAATTTGATGAAGAAATCATGACTGTCGAGTGAAGCTGCTAATGGTTCGACTCGAGTGAGTATGATTGTTGAATTTTGGATGCTTTTGGATAAAATTCTGAAAAAAATTCTGGTATGAAGAAATCATGACTGTCGATCGAGTAAATGACTAATGATTCGACTTGAGTCAGTATGACTAAAAAAATATGACTGTCGAATGAACGACTAATGGTTCGACTCGAGTCAGCATAACTCCCTTTAGCGCGAAGGTTGAAAAAATTGTTTAACACAAATGTTGGTCTTGCACAACATTGGCAGTATTGCTCAACATTAGTGTTGGTATTGCTCAACATTGGTGCCAGTATTGGTTAGCATTGGTGTTGATATTTTTTTTGGAGCTTGTGTGGTGGTATGAAGTAAAGCTCAGGGTGAAAATAGCCCATAGCTTTAAAACAATTTTGAAACTTCTTTCCCTCATTTTCTCCTTCTTCTTCTTCCTCACATTACTACTCTTCTCTCTTGCTACGTGAGGGAGAAATGGAAAGGACAAAGGGAGAGATGGAGGTTGGTTGATTGAGGCAGGCTATTGTTGTGATAGAACGCGTGGGTGACGAGATCGAATTCGAAGCATAGCTCGGTTGCGAGATTGGTTGTTGTCGCTGCTGTTGTTGTTGTATCAGTTGCGATCTCTTGTGCATGATCTTTTTTGTTGTTGTTGTTGTAATTGTTGTTGGAACTGCTTCTGAATTAACTGTTGTTGCTGAATATGGCGTTGTCGAAATTTTTTGAGACTATAACGGTTGTTGTCCTCCCTTCCCCGCCTCTTGTGTCTATGGTCAAAGTACATAATCGTCGGAGGCGGGGAAGATCTAGAATCCCCGGAGTCTTAGGTCACCAAAGAAAGTTGCTTTGATACCATGTAAAGAAAATAATTGGAAAATTATATTATTGTGTTATTATTCATTGACTGAATACAAGCTTATATAAGCTAATTTCTACCCAACCTTGTGAAAACAAGAAACTTAAAACTTCCTATACAAAATAAAGTCTTATTATGACTTTCCTATTCTAACTTTCTTATTTTGACTTTACTTCTTTAACTATTTTGACTTTCCTATTCTTGTATTTTTCTTCTTGTAGAGTTGAATCAATCTTGGACTTGGAGTTAGCTATTTTGAGTGCAAGCCCTACATATTCTAACATAAGTCATCGCCTCCACCTTCACCGCAGACTCATAGCCAAAGGGGGTGCTTATGAGTTCCTCGAGAGTCCTCAAGGCTCGTTTACTTTATAGTAATAAAATTGACTTAAGAGTATGCTCAAGAGAGTTGAAACCCACACCGAGATACAGTGACAGTCAAGATTTTTGTTGAAGGGGAGTGGAGTGATGAATCATAGTTAATTAATGATAATATATTAATTAATTACTTTTACATAATTTTTTATTTAACAATACATAAATAACTATAATAAACACCAATTGCTAAACAAAACTTCATTTAATCTGTTGGGGAAAAAATTTGATTCACCTAATTAGGTTATTTGTGATTTGCCTCTATAAAAAAATATAATTAATTAGAGGTTACCCATCATTAATCACTATTACAGTCTCACCTAGGATTAGCCGTCCACATGCGGTGATTGTCAAAAGGCTCACGTTGATTACCAAAATGTTTTTTAAACAATAACCACAAATGAACCTCAAAACACAAACATGTATCTTGAAAAAAAAAATTTATGGATCCAATTTTTTTATGTATATCCAAAAAATCTTATGAATAAAATACACAACTAGATCTCGAGATACGAACTCATCTCGAGAAAATTCTTTAAAAAAATCTTTCTTCCTCAAAGCAGACATGAGAGGTTGGGGTTGCTGATGGTTGGTGGCGATGAAGGGAAAAAAAATCAAATAGAAAGGAAGCGGGAGGAATAGAGGGGGAGACATAACGTTGTCGGACTCGCAGTAAATGGATAGAGGGAGCAAAAAAGAGGAAACGAACGAGGTGAGTCGTAGGCGTTGAGATAATAGAAAAAGAGAGGAGGGGTGGGGTGGGGCTGCGTCGTCAGGGTCAACATAAAAAAAACTCAAAAAAATTCAAAATTCAGTGGGGGCAAGTGCCCCATTTGCCCCCACCTAGATCCGTCCCTGCCGATATATGAACTCCTTGACAATGTGACATTCCAAGTAATATAACGAACATTGGCTCGAGGAACAATACATGAGTGATGAGTCCGTCATGCACATCTATCTTACAATTCAAAGAGGTCTTTTGTCTTACGTGGCAAATGTTTTTCTTACGTGGCAATGTTATGTCTTTGGCAGAACTTTAAGTGAGAATTTTTAACCCCGATGCTTTCCTCACTCTCTCCACACCACCTCATCTCGCTTCCTCTGCGATTCAGCCCTAAACTTTCTCCCATCTCCCCCAAACTCTCCAACACAAACTGCTAAAACCCTAACCCACCATCGAGTCTCGAAGCAGAGAAGAAGAGGCACGAAAGAAGAAGAAGATGAGATCTTACTCAAACAAAATCGATCACTCTTTCTCTCTTCCCCAAATCGATTTAAGTCTCTCTCAATCGCTCACTCACTCACTCACTCACTCACTCACTCACTCACTCACTCACTCACTCACTCACTCACTCACTCACTCACTCACTCACAGTGAAAAAGATCGAGTGATCGAGAGATCTCAGTCTCTCTTCCCCAAACCATCAAAACTCCAAATCGCTGCTGAGTTCTCTGCCCTTTCCTCACCAGAGATCTCTGCCCTGCTTGCGCTCGCAATCTCTTCCGCCGAGTAACTCGAATTCACTAAAAAGTTGTAATTTTGAATCCTTTCTTTGATTGACATTAGTGTGATTGATTTGGTTTTCTTGGTGGCCAATTTGTGTGGTTTGTGATTAGGTTTGGGTTAGGGTTTTTGGTTTAAAGTTTTGGGGTTTAATGGGTTTTGATTGTTGAGGTGTAAGGTAATGTAAGGTCTTTGCTTTCCATTTTTGGTCAGATTGTAAGATAGATGTCCTTTGTTGTATGATGAAACAACTCACAAGTGTTTGATTGATGAGCTTTTTCTTTGCTTTGATGTTTGAGTTTGGGGTGCTTGAACTGAAAAAAACCCACTCAATGATATTATTGATTGTCAAGAGAGATTCTGTTGTTGGAAGGGTGTCTCAATTCAAGGACCACAATACAATACCTATTCAAGATAAAATATGAGAGACAAAAAACCGTTGCAATTCATTTATGTTTGTTATTATGAGCAAGTCTGTAGGAAGAAACAAAGCTGACATGATTCAGGATAGGTCACAAAAATACTCAAATACCAAGTTGCATTAAGGGATTCATCATTTGTGGCTGACCCATTGGTGGGAGCTAGGTAAACAACATCAGTCATCTGATGATTTTCAGGTGAACAGAGTCTTCAACCTAAAACCTAGAATTTTTTATTTTTATTTTTAGGCTTAAGCTCACTTCCAATGTGTCCATAGGCCCATAAGATATCATATCGGCGTGTCTGGCGATGAGCCTATAGACACGGCGATATGTTATCTTATGAACACTGAATTATATCATGAACACAATAGTATTTTTCATGTTTTATGTGATTTAATGGGAATCAAATGCCAATGCAAAGCCTTTTTGTTGTGGAGTGTGTGTGATTTCTATTGATTAATCCCTTATCTTTGCCATTATTTTTTTCAGTTCATTGTTTGTTTTTCTGATTCTTTATTTAAATGATTTTGAATACTATTAGTATATTACTAATTCTTCGGTTCTGTTACATTTTGTTTTTCTTTCAGTCATTGCAATCTTGCTTATCTTCATAGTGTGTGCTAGGGTTCTTCTGCCTTCATCTGTGATGGCGCCAACAAGCTCCATTCAATCTGGTTCTTCTCCTTCATCTATATGCTAGAAGACCAAACCATTCGGAGAGGAGAATCTCGCAAACGAATGTGAGTTCCCCCAATTTCGAGGTCACTTTTTTTTTTTAATCCTTTTGTATGCCATATTTTGCAAATTTTGCTCAATGGGTTTGATTAATTTGGTGGTTTTTTTAAATGGGCACTACAACAAATTTGTTTTAAGCGGCGTTTTCGAAAGCGCCGGTAAAGCTATAAATGTGACGGTTTAGAGCATTAACGACATTTTTAGAAGCACAAGGAAGTGCCGGCAAAGGTATGTGCCGCCAAAAGAGTAACGACGCTTAGTGTAAAACGCCGGTTAAAAGTGACCTGTTGCGGCGCTTGTACATCTTATATTAGCGCCGCTAAATAAATGGATATTACATTTCCTCTTGACTGGAAACGCCGTATTTATAACCTTTCATGGCATTTGTAAAGCGCCGATTATGTAAAAACCAATATTTTACAATCTTTTAATGGTGTTTTAGAAGTGTCGCAAAATATGTTTTGCGACGCTTTTAAAGCGCCGGTTGTCTTAACAAATCTGTAAAAAAAACCTACATTTTAATGGCGCTTTGGAAGCGCCGGTTTTGTTAACATACTGGAAAAAAAATTAATAAAAATAAAAATAAAAACCTGTCATTGGGACGGAAAAAACAAACAGTAAATTTTCTAATTTCATATCATCTACTAAAATCTCTTTCAGTAACAAATAAACTCAAAGCACACTATAATTTTCTACGGTAACAACCATATATTAATACCTGCAACATAGGCAGTGCATCCTTATACATCCTTGTATTTTTCATATTCATCCATTCTATGTCTTAAACTTTTGTCATGTTGAACAACATCAAGTGCACCGAAAAGTTTTCCTCTTACTTCATTCCAAGCATAGTCCACGTTGCTTTGGTGATCACTCTTCAGGATACTGCAAAAAGGAAAAATCTAATTAAACTCAAAATAAAAAGTTAACTGAACCCTACCATCAGTTCATATTTCATGCGTTAACCTTATAAAATGGTCTAGGAAAAGAACTCATAAATGTTCATTACAGTACCCTTACCTACTAGAAGAAGTGTTTGCAGGCACAACATCATCATCTAACATCTTTCCATGATAAGAATACGCCTCCAACAACATATGCAAGGACTATACTAGCCGTCATAAGTATTTGATCACCAATAGGTATCCAGCTTGTTGGTGCTGAATTTTCAGGATTTATCAAAGTCCCAAAGCAACAATACCTCAAAGAATGTTGCTTTAGGTATGGTCTTCCTCCCAAAGTTGGAGCATTAGTGAAGCTACAACCAAAGGCTTTCCATGAAGAAAACCTAACAAGGTTTCGATCCAAAAACAACTGCTTCTTACAACCACTGAAAAACAAAATAAATATACTCAGGACTGTGATAGCCCCTTTTGAGTGTGTGTTTTTAGCAGTAGATATTTATCTAGGATCTGATGAGTAAGTGTTGGTATAGAATTTTATTAAACACTTCCACATAGCATGGATCCAGGTTAAAGTGTGACTGATTATTTGAATTTAGGGATCTGACAGCCTAAATGTAAATGAACCAATTTGACTGCTGAAGAAAAAAATGGGTTAAAATCAGATACATTTAGGGAAATTATGATAAATGAATTCGAATAAAAATCTTCAATCGTCTTCAGAACATGAAATTCCATGAAGTTAAACACAATGGGGATCTAAAGTAAAATGGGCTAAATTCAGCAGAAAATATTGAGTTTTATATACCAAAAAGTTTTGAAATTTAGCTAAGAAAAACACTGAAATTGCACCAAATAATTAGAGAAATTCAACTAAATTAACTTCAGTTGTAACATAAACAAAACCCCATCAAGTAAATACAATGGGATATCTAAAGAGCAAATAAGCTTATAAAAACAACTAAAAAAGGCGAAAATTCATACAAAATTAAGGAAATATCACATGCAAAAAATAAACAGAGAAAATCAGTCTAAACTAAAATCAATAAATTGGCACAAATCAATAAATGATCAAAAACAATACCCCATGACTGAAATTTCACCTAGAGATCAGAGCAACAAATGATCAAAACAGAGGATAAAAACCAACCCATTGAAGATACATGATATTCACGTAATTATTACATAATATATCCCTTAATTTATATATGTTAGTGTTTCGATTATTATAATTTATAATAATTATTTCGTTTTCATGTCTTGACAGGAATTTGAGCGTTAACGATGAAATGATATTAAGGCGACAATTTAAGGAATGACAATTGGTCGATTCTAGTGGTGGTACAAAGTAGAGGGACACATATCTAAACCTAACCCTAATAAACCTAGGTCCACTTAACTTAACCCAAGCCCAAGACAATAGGAAAACCCTATTTAACTCCCCCCATCTTAGAGAAAGGTTCTCTCTCCTTTTCCACGTTCTGTTTCCCCTCCTCTCTCTCTTCCAGCCACCACACCAATCCACCCTGCCGACAACCCTCGCTCGATAGGAGAGCCGACAGTGTGATAATCCCGCCATCACCACCTCACCTCGCCACCGTCCAACACAGCCACCACCGAGCATCACGACCTCCCTGTCCCTGCTCCTCTCCCCTGTCCACATAGCCTCCACTACCATCTCGTTCTCCCACCATCAGCCACCACGAAACAGACACAACCACTGCCACTAACCACCGTGAAACAGGGGCGTGACAACCCTGTTTCACGTTACAAACTCCACCTCACCACCTTCTCCGCCATCACCACCGTCAGTCTTCATCTCGAAACATCTCTCTCTCTCTCAACCACCACCATCGCGAGCACAAAACTTCCCTGTTTTCCTCCCTCGCAGCCTCCCTCCTTCCTGTTTTCCTCTCTTCTCCACGATATCTCCCTCCTAAACTTCTCTCTCTCTGCTCCAACCTCGCCACCAGACCACGAAACCACCTCCATCACCGCCGCAAAACAGAGCTCGCGACAGAGCACCGTCCCTGCTCGCGACAGAGCACCTCCACTTCCCCTTCTCGTTGTTTCCTCACTCTCTCTCTGTTCTTCCAGGTATCGGAGCCGATCAGGAGGAGAGGAAGCTCGCGAGGAGTGAAGCAGCGGCGGAGCACACGAGTCACGCTGGAGACGAAGGAGCAGCAGAGCCGCGCGATTTCAGCTGGGAGAAAAACTGATTTTTGAATCAGTTTTTGCTATTGGCACCCCGAGTTCTCTCTGAGCCACCACAGAGCTTGTGTATTCCTTTTTCTCGGGATTCGCGTCCGTGCAGAGATGACTTCCACCTCCATTGATGCTGTGACCACCGCTACTATGGACAGCTAAACCATTCGCCAAGGCTAAAATGAAAGCACAGAGTTTCCTAGAGTTTGTTGTATTTAAATTTATTATTTTCTTTATGCTTGAACGCTAAACACATTTGATTTCTGAGTTTCAATAATTTGCTTTCACCGATTATATCCTGATTAATTATCTAGACTAGTCGGTAGTTAGAAGTACCCTTTGTTGAAATTCAAAGCCCGATTTAATCAATTAATCTGAATCTGTGATTGTGTGTGCCGTAAGAAGACATGCAATGCTAGGGGTTTATGATTAGTTAAAATGGACCTGTGATTGTGTGTGCCGTAAGAAGACACACAATGCTAGGGGTTTATACCTTTGTTGAAATCAATTGCGAACTTAGATTAATCTTTAGGTTAGTCATGTTAAATCTTGAAAACAATATTTTTGATTACACAAATCTCAAATAACCTGTGGTGGATTCAATGCCTTGATTTCCCGTCTCATATTCTTTAAAACTTTTTATTTTGTTTTAATTTGATATTTAGTTTAGATATTTTAATTGTTGTAACCCCAATTTAAATTAGTTTAAATAAACTCTGAAATTTAATTGCAACCACAGTCCTTGTGGGATCGACTGGCCTGTACTTGCCCTTGTCTACCAGTTAGATACTGTGCACTTGCAGTTATTAAAATTAGGTTAAATTAACCTATTTATTTAGGTTAGTTAAATCTGCATCAAGTTTTTGGCGCCGTTGCCGGGGACTGTACGGTGTAATTGAATTCAAGAGTTTATTTTCACTAATTTGTAGTTTAGGTTAATAAAAAAAATTAGGTCAGATATAGATTGATTTTGCTTTTAGGATAGGCTTGATTTTATTTTTTAGTTATTTCTTTTAAGTCTTAAAAGTTTTGATACTTGTTTTTGTTTTTATTTTTATTTTGCAGGTATTAACAGGTAGGAAGCATATATTACAGGTTGCATATATATATATATATATATATATATATATATAAAAACAAAAAACACAGGGTTTGAATTTTTACAGGTTGCTATAGCGTGGACACTCTCAGAAGTTGGCGAGCCGTCAGGTGGACGGTGCTTCTGATCGACGTCAACTTGATTTCTACCCGGTGTTGCAAGTAACCCAAGAGAGGTTCACGCCGGAGGTAACTTCTTCCCACCGCATCTGCACGCGGTTTCTGAGTGGATTACTGTGTGTTTTGCTTGTTTTGTTTTTAGCTAGAATTGCATGCAAATTTGAATAGATTGAGGATATTTCTGATGCTGTAAAATTCCGTGCTCTCTCCCGCGGATAGGTTAACCACCATCTATTTTAGGGTTAAAGACCTAAGCCCTCACCATTAAAATTTGTAGCAAGATAAATTAGGACAAGGCGCTCATAAGACCCCTCTTTTGAAACTTGAAAGTTTAAAGTAGTCAAGTGAAGGAACATATCCAATCTTGGAATAGTTCTGAAACTAGCATTACACTTTAAGCTGAAGGTAGAAAAGGAGGTAGGAGCAATTAGATTTCAAGATATTTTTGATGCTGGGAAACTCCGTACTCTCTCCCGCGGATAGGCTAATTAAAATGGATTTCAGCCCTTGATTAGTAACAAACATAGGTAATAAAAAGGAGTGCTTGTAGGGATAACCAGACGTTACAGCCTCTACCTAGTAAATTAATTTCTCACGAGATTAATTTGCTTCGTAGAAACCTCGACTTTTCATGGGGCTATAACTATCAGCTGTGCAGTACCCGAAGGCAATTGATTGTATTGTTAGGTACTTATCTAGGGTCATTTGCCATTCATCTTGCTTGCGCATCATATAGGTCCTGATTAGGTTTTCCCATTTTTATTTTTTTTAGAGTTAGGTTATCTTCATATAGAGGTTAGGCTTGCATTAAAAATAAAAAAATAAAAAAATGAACCTCAATAATTATCCATCTCGCAGGAATGCATTTAATGCCATGCGACAACCTGATTATGCTCCATATTTAGATTATTACAACTCAGGTTTCGCATATTATCCTGACTTCCTCTCCCCTTCTAATGAGGATAAAGACTTTAAGGATTACTTCTCCCCTTCTACCTCGAAGCTTGAAACAACTCTTATGACGATGACTCAGAAATTAGATGCACTTATGAATTTGACTCAACCCTACCTCCCAGTAATGTTTCATTTGAGGGTTGTGTTGCATGTTCGAGTCCTAGTCATTCTACAGCTGATTGTGATTTGCAATATGATTATCCTGAATATTTCGCTGAGCAAATCCATTCTTTTAATGCTAATTGGCGACCTGGTTATAATTCAAAGTTCAACTATTACAGCCCTGATTTTGCCAATAATCAAAATCTCTCTTGGGCTCATAACTCACACCAAGGGGGACATATTTTCTCTCAAGCTCCTCAATACCCTAATCATGTCATGCCCCACCATAACCAAGTTCCTCCATCCAACACATCAAATTTAGAGGAAAGGATTAATCAGTATTTGCAGCGCTCAGCAAGTATAAATGATCAGAATTCTAAGGACATATCTGAGTTGATAGCCACGACTCAAAGACTTGAGATAGTTGTGGATCATATTACTGAGGCAGTATTTGAAAGTGAGTTAGGAAGAGTTCCTAGTCACTCTGTTCAAAATTCAGAGGGTCAATTCATAACTGGTAACACATTGGAATCCGAGTCAGATGATGTTTTTGTGAATAATGTGATTGAAACTACTTTGCTTCCTGACCCATTCCCTTCCCCACATTTTCATGAAGACCCACTCGACATATGTCTTCCTAGTGACTCATGCATAGAATCAAACTGTGAACAGTCTTTAGAGTCTCCCCTTGACTGTTTTCATGATACACATGACCATTTAGAGGCTTGTTTGACTCATTCTAGTTTGGACTTTGATGCTGATGATTCCATTAGGAAAGTCAATGATTTGTTTGACTCAGTCCCCATTGTGGATCCTAGTTATAAATGGAAGTCTAAAGTGGAGCCTCTTCCACTTAGTGAGTCAAAACTAGTCCCATCAGTTGAGCCACCTGAGTTTGACCTTAAACAATTACCTGACACCCTCAGGTATGCGTTTTCAGGTACTGATGATACTTTGCCTGTTATTATTTCATCTATATTGAATTCAAAACAGGTTGCCCCAAAGAAGTCGGGAGATATATTTAATGAGAGACTACACGCCATAAGTAGTGCTAATTCTAGGTTTGGGGGTGTTGTTGCGTCGTCTAACTCATCATCTTGGTGTAATCCATTTTGTTACGATGAACCTGTACCACCCGACATATTTATAGACATACCACTTTCCATCCCTTTCATATTGACTGATGCTACCTATATGGATCCATTGTTGGTAAGAGATGATTTCAATTTTCACCATCCTGATGTGGAAATTATCCAATCTTCTGATTTGGAACCAGACTTAGGATGTTCCATTTTAGGAGTAAGGGATGCTCCTTTGTTGCATATCACGACTTGCGACCTATTCATGTTTAAGATCCATATTGACTTCCAAGGAATGCGAGCTTCTTTACCATTTCTATATGATTTTAGATGGTGTCCTTGCAACTTTTGGGATGTGCTAGTATATCTTTTATCGCATGTGGTTGCTATTTTTGAGTGGACTGATCCTCAACTTTTCAGGTTGTTGGTATATGATTCCTTCACCCTTTTGAGGTGAATGTTCCCTATGTTCTTCCTCGTCACTTCATGATATATCACTCATAAGGGAGAATATATGTCGGGCTGACGACGTTAAACCAAGCGCTCCTAGGAGGCAGCCTAGCTTTAGTTGTGTGTCTTTGCTGTTAGTCTGGATTGATTTTCGAGTACCCTATTCAGTTGTGTTTCATTCATACTCGTTAGCTCCATAACAGTTTTGACTTACAACTTGTTTTTTTAGTTTTCTTTGTTGATGTCGAGTCTGCATTTTATCGATTTCTAATGAAAACTCCATGATTCTTATGTTTGTGAGCCTCATTGATGGATGACTTCTTGGAAATTGGTAAATTTTTTCCCATGGTAATATCACTCTAACTCTCCTCTTTTCTTTTTCCTGCATTTGTCATGATCATCATTTTTCCCATGGTAATATCACTCTGTTTACTACATCTGTATTGCTAGTTATCTACTTGCTATCACTTTTACTTTGTTTGGAACTTCTGTAGGCTCTAGTGAAGTAAATGTCACAACAGAAGTGAACTTGTGTTTTTATGTAAGTTTGATAACATTACTATCAGACATGATTGCAGACTCATCAAAATAGCTTCATTGAGTCCGAAAATTTTGAAGGATGAATGGTGCAGAGAAGCTGGATACAGTGACTCTGAAAGCTGAAATTTCAGGTCAGTTCACTTCACTTGCCAAACTTGCTTCAACTATGTGTTGTAAATGTCATTTTTACCGAAGTTGTAATCTTTGTATACAGATGAAGAAGTGAATGATTGCCTTATTGAGCAGGTTCGTCTGACAACCTGATTCTCATGAAATTGATAAATTGATCCATTTGTTTGTTATCCATTTCTATTATTGTGTATTGTGCTTGTACTAAATACCATTTGTTTGTTATACAACAAAAGGTCTTTGACTCCCCCTGCTTTCTTTCTCCACAAACCCTCCCTTGTCTGTCTGTTTGTCTGTCATTATCTGAGATTGACTAAATTCTATCTCCCCCTCCCCCATGCTCTCTCTTTCTTGTTTCTAATCTTAGCCAATGACCATTACCTCTTCTATGGGGTTCCCATCAAGTAATGCATTTGTATGAAGTTTCTTTCTTTTTTCTCTTTTAGTGCTTTAAATACTCCTTATAGAGTGCTGTGAAATTTTAGTGTTTATTAAAGGGTATTCTTGCATTTGTGATTTTTTGCAGGATAGAAAGGAATCCTAGATTGAATTTCCATTGCCATTGAGAAACAAGAGGTGCAGCAGCAGCAATGGGGAGTTACTCCTTCATGGGGTGGAAATGGAAGTGGAAACAAAAATGGATTCTTAGTCTTCAGAGTTCAAACCAATAGATCACCCACTTCAGTAAATGGTGACATTCTATCATGGATTAGACATCAATCGCATGCATGGATTAGACATCAATCGCATGCAAGAATGGTGACATTCTATCGCTATGGACTGTTTGGTGGTCGCGTTGGCTGCTGCACTGAGGGTGTAGTGTTGAAATTGTCGCTGAGCGCTGATTGGTATGGTGTCTTGGGCAGAGTTTGTACAGGCTTTTGGGTCGATGTTTGATTGTTTACCATGCTTCAACTGAAATAAATGTAGTTTGATCTTTCTTATTTGATAGATTTTGTGACTCGATTTAATACATTATCTTATTAATTGCATTACTTTGCCTCCGTTCATGGAAATGTTTAAGTGTTTGGCACGTTTTGGTTTTATTTTTTAGAAATAAAACTTATAAGATGTTATAAAAAGTCATTTGATAGCACTTGATGAGTGCCATAGAAAAAAAGGTCTTGAGAAACACTATAGAAATTAATACAATAACATTTGTTAAATGCTACGTGAAAGAAGACATTAGCGTTTCTAAAACGCTATTGGTTACTGTACAATAGCATTTCAGAAACACTATAAATACAATTACTATAGCGTTTCAAAAACGCTATAAATACTGTTACTATAGTGTTTCAGAAACGCTATAAATAGTCAACTTACAATAGCGTTTTTAAAACGCTATAATAGACTTACTATAGCGTTTCTGAAACGCTATAAATACTGTTACTATAGCATTTCAGAAATGCTATAAATAGTCAACTTACAATAACATTTTTAAAATGCTATAATAGACTTACTATAGCGTTTCAGAAACGCTATAATAGTCAACTTACAATAGCAATTTTAAAACGCTATAATAGACCCTGTATCTATTATAGCTTCGGCAGACACAACATTTTCTACAATGCTATGGTATCCTATTGTGCTTTGAAACGCTATTAATGAGTATTTTTCTTGTAGTGTCACCTGCTTTGGGTAAACACTCAATTTGTTCGCCGAGACCTTATAATTTCTTCTCATATTGCGAATAAGACTTATGGACTCTCTCCTGAGGGATGAGTTTTTCGTTTATTCATCAACACTTCGGTGTTACCTTGTGCCACTCTATCTATTGGGAGACACTCCCTGCGGTTAGTTTAGGGTTGATTGAAGTGTTAACAGAGACGTTGTTTCTTCCAGGGGTGGTATTTCTGAGTTACCTGAGTATTGTGTATGAAAAAGTGTCCTCGCTTGGCAACATTGTGAGACCTTAACTTCCTTTTCGCTTGTGACCATCTTTGACTGTCCTCTTCTACCTTCTTCGGGAGGCCGGATGCCAGGTTGAAGATGTCTACAGTTCGTCACAAGGCCAATGTTTTCGTTGGCGTGTAGTTTTTTTGGGGTGATTTGGAGGAGCAATCAGCGATTAACTACGCTTGTCCTTTCAACCCCCTTTTTGCACATTTGTCCTTGATCTTGGGAAATCTTCTTCGGAGGAGTGTTGAGTTTACTTTGGGGGTACCTTTACTGTCTTCTTCCGAAGTCAGACTATTTAAGAGAGTATTTATTGTATGTTGATTAGATTTAGATGCTTGTAGTTTGTAGTCTTTGGTATCCACCTCAAGGCGATTGTTGTTACATCTTTCCAGTAATCAATAGAGTATGTTTGCGTAATTATTTTTATTTCTCAAATGATTGCAAATCACATAAGCTTTTAAGAACTAAAACTCTACATTGACTATCGAAAGGAAAATAAACAACTGAAATAGACTCACTGTTGGTGGAGAGAGGTCGATCCGACCCTGAAGTGAATTCGCATGGCCTTTCCTGGATCGTTGGTATCTTCAGCGAACTGCCATGCTTCACTGATGTTGTTGAGGTTATTGAAAAGTAAACCTTGCATGGGAGTTTATTTTTGCGCCGACTGATTGTGGGGGGTTGTACTCTTGTCTGCATTAACCTCTCCACTTTGCTGAGTTGAAAAGTGAATTGCTCCTGTACTGCTCAGATGTCCCCCATTTCTGAGTTCAGATTGTTGTTGGCTCCAGTTGGATCTGGGAACATTCTATCTATTTGAGTGCAGCATAATGGCAGCCTCGTGCCGTTGGTTGGTCCCCATGCATTGTTCCTTCCAAGTGGTTAGTGGTGTATTCAACGCATTGGTGAAGGGTGGAAATTACCGCTTCCATCTGGTGGAGCCATGGTCTTCCCTGGATAAGGTTGTAGGTAGACGGTGCATCTACAACCTTGAAGTCCAAGAACATGACTTTTCTCAGTTATGGCTTTCCTGCCACCACTGCTAAACCTTATTTTTCCGACCGGGAAACATTTTTCTCCGCTGAATTCGATAAGAGGGTAATCTAAGGATGTTAGGTTCTCCTCCTTTTAGGTCCATACTACGGAACGCGTTGGAGAACAGGATGTTGAGGGAGCTTCCTCTATCCACTAGGGCTCCCTTCACTTCCCACTTTGCAATGGAGAGTGATATGACGAGAACGTCATTGTGCGACGTATAGACGCCTTCGAGGTCCTTGTCTGTAAAGGTTAAGGTGGGGATGGGGTGATGCGCTATTTTAGTAGCACACAACTTAATACCCTGCTTTGTGATTGTAGTATAGAATAAGTAGGGATCGTTCTAGATCGGGGATTAGAGGGCTTGTCAATTAACACTAATAATAACTAAACGACAATTGACAACCTAATTAATTAAATAAAATGGGCTTGGATTTTCTAAATTAAACTATGAATATAACTACCAAAATTACTGTAAAGATAATAAAACTAAAGGGATGGCAAAGAGGAGAAATTAGCTAAGGGTTTATCTCCACACACCAAACATATGCTTATAAATCAATCTTCAATAATCAGTTGCTAACTCATGAGAGACAATGCTCAAGACTAACCGTGACCGCACTGCATTAATCTTATTATTTTCCCAAGTTCGTTGAATTAAACTAAGCATCGCTTTCAAACTATTCTTGTCATGCTATCTAAACAGGAATTGCAAGTTAGACAACAATCTAAGATCATTAAGTTTTGTGGAAAATATGAACACTGACTAGGCAATTACAAGTATGATCAACATCTTGTTCTTGCCTAGGTTTCTACTTAACCTTACCAATGTTCCTTGGTATTTACTACTTGTCAGTACATAATCATAACAATTAGGTGAAACTCTTCTATACTCTAGCCCCATATCCTAGCATGCTTACCAACTTGGCCACCTTAACAAACATACAAAGAAAAGTTCTCTATAAAGCAGCTAAGCAAAACATAATCACTAATAGCAAGGAAAATTAAATTCAATTAATTTATAAAGCACATATTCGGGGCTTCGAATCCACCCCTAACTAAGAGGAGTTTAGCTAGACATATTAATTATGTTCAAACAGTAATCCATAATCAATAATCAAACTAAAATAAGAAAAAGAGTTAAGTAATGAAACAAAACACTGTAGCCTGATCTGTGGTGGTAGAGAGTGGACTGATGTGTGTGTATAGCAGAAGAGAATCCTCTTTTTCTTAGCGATCTGCCCCTTCGCTCTGCTTCACTTTGATTCCTTCTCAATCTCTGCATCGTCTTCGTGTGGTGGTCATGGCTGATGGAGGTGATCGGTTGAGAGATGAAGACGGTGATGATGTCTGTGTGGCTGTGATGGGAGAGAAATAGGGAGATGTGGCTAGGGTTTGGTGAGACTGTTTTGAGGAGTAGGGTGATGGTTGGATTTAGGGGTGGGCATCCCATCTCGCGATCCCGATCTCGTCCCGATTTTTCTGGGTCTTAATGGATTGAATAATTTCATCCCGATCCTGTCCTGTCCCGATCTAGAATGGGATGGGATGAAGATTTTCAATCCTGCCAATCCCGTTCCGTCCCGAACTAATTTTTTAATATTAATTATTAATATTTTAGATCCCTGCTTAAGTGACTTTCTCTAATGTATGCCTTTGCTTAATGGCCTGCCCTCATTATGTATAATTTTCTACATAATGATGTTGAAAGGTTACAATCTGCACTCCAATAATATGTTGAAGTATCAAGACAATCATCAAAGAATACTGCAGAACTGTTTATATAAAGTTATAATGTATTTTTGGATTTTAATTATTAGTATGGTGTTCATACATATGTATTTGCAGGCTTTTAAGTAACAACTTTTAGACATCTTGTATAGTTGTATTAATGTTAAGCAATTACACGTGTAAAGTCTTACAAATTAACATCTTGTTCTCTTCTGCAGTGATGGACTGCGACTGATGAAACGTGATATTACTTTTCCAACAGACTGGATTGGATTCCAACATTATGCTCCAGTAGATTATGTTCTAGCAGACTTCTAGCAGAATATGTTCCAGCAAAATTGAGTTGATTTTAATATGTTCTATGTATTTTAGAACTTCAGACTTCTAGTTGATAATATGTTCAAAATGTATTTTAGTTGATATGTCTAGATTAGCACGTTGATCCTGTCCCGTATGAACGGGATGGGATAGGGATGGGTATATCTCGTCCCGTGCCCACTCCTAGTTGGATTTGATGATGGTGGTGGGTTCGATTGGGTTTAGGGTTGATGATGGATGTAAGGTTGTATCTAGGTGTTGTGAAGGAGAAGAGGATAACGGCTAGGGTTCCCTGATTTTCAACAAACAGAGAGTTGAAGGCGATGAAGGCTTGATGGATTGTTGCGAGGATGGAAGCTGTGGATGGATGATTTCGGCTGTGGGAGAGATCGGGTGAGAATGAGAGACTATGGATAGGGATGCTATTGTTGGATGGATGATCTCTCAAAGCCAGGTATTATCCTCTTTTTATTCTTGTTTTCTTTCTGTGGTTTCCTTGTTGGTGTGGTTTCCTTGCTTGTGTGATTTCCTTGTGCAATTAGTATTCCTAAATTGCCAATTTGCTTCTATTTTAAAATATTGTAATTGGAAACCTACACAAACATTAAAATAGCAATTAGTACCATAATTAACAAGTAATAGCTAAAAATATATATAGAAATATGGTACTAAAAATAGCCAAATTATGCCCCTATCATGGGGCTTTGTACTCTCGAGTAGTATACGCGTCTGTCCTCATTTTAGGGCTGTATCCGCATCTCAAGTAGAGTTTTCTTGTGGGAATTATTTGATTGATCTTCATCTTATCCGATTCCATGCAGGACATAGATTATGCCCGGAGTCTCATTCTCAATCTCATTGACTGTCTTTCCCTTGTCCCTGGGTCGGTATGGTCGCTTATCTGAACCCACAAACTCCTTTAGCTTGCCCCTGCGAATCTAATATCCAATCTCGTACCTTAGACTCTTGCAGTCGTTGGTGTCATGGGTACCCTCCTTATGGTTCGAGCAGTACTTTCTGTTGTCAAGTTTGGAGGGGTCTCTGTGCTGCTTTGGGGGCCACTTTAGATCTTCCCAGTTTTTTTTATGGAATTCAGGACTTCCGATAGGCTAGAATTGAAGAGAATCACGAATCTGGATCCAACGTAGTTGGAAGCTTTCTCTAGCCTGACCCAGCCAGGGTCTAACCTGTTGTCATTGCGCATTTGCTTGCTCATTTCTTCGTCCTCTCGCCTTCTTCCCTCATTCTTGTCCTTAGAAACGGAGGGTTTATTCTCGACTTTTGTTTCCCTCTTTATGGTTCTCATATCTTCTAAGGTGATGTACATCTGAGCGCCCTTCAGAAGTTCTGCCATATCCAGAGGGGGTTCCAAGGTGAGGAAGTCATAAAACTTTCCCTCTTTTAGTTCCACAGTAAAGGCTGTCACGACTGTGTCATCGCTACAGTAGTTGATGAGCATCAACTCGTCACTGAAACGTGTGACATACTCTCTGAGTGTCTCATTGGATCTCTGTTTCAGAGAGAGTATGTAGTTTGGGTCTTTCCATAGACGCTGACTTCCGACAAAACGCGTTAGAAATTTTTTCGCTAGCATCTTTAATGAATCGATCGACTTCAATGGGAGGCTGTGAAACCATGTTAGTGCTGACTTCTTTAGGCTAGTAGGGAAAGTTTTGCACATCATCGACTCAGATCCTTCTTTGAGCACCATTACATGCTGGTAATGGCGCAAGTGATAGAATGGGTCGGTAGTCCCATCATAAAAGTCAAGGTTTGGAGGTGTAAACTTATTTGGAAGAGCTTTGTTCATGATACAGTCCATGAACGGTGGAACAAAGAGGCGATATAGCACGTTTGGGTCGTGTGCCCTTTTGCGGAGGGGGTTCTGTGAGGCAAGCCTATCTGCCCTGACAGTCGGCTTTGTGTTAGCTACGCCGCCTCCTCTAGTCCAATGAGAACTAGCAGGGGCTTGAATCTCCAGTGTTTGCTCTTTGTTGTCTTCCGAAGATAGGGGTCTGTGCTGCTCCTGATCTCCATTGGCAGGTGGAGGGTCTTTGGCGATTTGTTGTATTTGAGACTATAACCAATCTATCCTGGGGTCTGTCGTTGTTGTTGCTAGCACATGGGTGTGAGCCTGCTGCCCGTGCATCACCAGCACCACTGAAAGCGGCAGTATAATGCCAGTCCGAACGTTTGACGTGTCCCTTTGTTCTTCATTGTTGCTTGATCTGGTGGTCAGTATATTCTCATATTTTGAAGATAGATGATGCTAGTGAAAGGTTAGGAATTTTGTCGCTTCCCATAGTGAAAGGTTAGGAATTTTGTCGCTTCCCTTGCTTTGAACTTGACCTGCAAATCTGCTGACCTGCACAAGGAACGCACGTGAGTCACTGATCAACGTTGTGGTGGTTGATGACACTCCGATGCTAAAGTCAGACAGGGATACGAGGAAGGTGTAATGTTGTAAACATGAAATTTGTAGCGTACCTTAGCTTACGAACCTCATGTCTTATTTATATTGTTAGAGTCCTGGTTCAACCAGGCCATTGATGACGTACTTTAGGGAAGAAGATCTTTGTGGAGATCCTTATCTAATTAGGAGTTGTGCTTTGAAGGGGAGTTTTCATGTTAGCATTGTGCTTCTAAATATGCAAGAGATAGTTTATGTTCCGAGAGTAGTCCAAAGATAAAAGTTTGCATGTGTGACATATACTCTGATATTTGCTTCCTAGTTGGAAGTAGAGTATTGTTGTCTTGCCCCTCTGAAGTTGATCCTCGCGATACTTGCATTAGCAGGGCTTAGTTGTGAAGTGCGTGGGCTTAGCAGGTTGTAAGGGTTTCGGGTCCGTCTGGCGGACTGTATTGTGCGAGCTTGGAACTGCTTGGGCTGGATCAGTGTTGGGCTGACGCTTAGGCCTACTATTTCTCGAGATAATCATGACACATGTACGGTGTAGAAGAGGGACTGTTTTGGTGTTCATCAGTATCAAATAAAAGGTGGTTGCTTTTGTCGAGTGTGATGAATCATTCCCTTGTTATGAGAATAAATGATAATTAAAAGAAAATATTCATGTCATGTGTCGGGCTTGCATGCATCACAACCTTTCGATCACATTTTCAAGTCAACCCAACTATACATGATAGTTGATAAGGATCACATTGAACCTGAAAATGTTAATTTTGAATTAGTATAAAAACTAGGGGTGAACATGGGACAGATGGGATGGGATGGACCTCATTCCTATCCCATCCCGTTTGTTCGGGAATGAGATGAGATTGGGACGACATAGACCTCATCCCATCCCAAACGAGTTCGGAAAGGGACGAGATAAGCATGTACTAAATAGCCCTCCAATGAAAAAATAAAATAATTACATCTCACATTACTCACACACCAATAACGCCAAATTTATGTACAAATAACTTTCATCATGACAATATTAAATGCCATATTAAATTTATGTTCCAATGAACTTATAGTTTAATTTTTTTATGTTAAATTTCACTAACCAATAGTTGTACATATAACTCATAGTGCAAAACTAACACAAACCATTATTTGCCTTTATTTTCTACAAGCATAATTGTCCTATAATCAATCTAATATGTGACAAAACATAAATTTTCATGAGTTCTATTTGACTTAAACTATCCAAACTGAAGTTTCTATCTAAACAAAGAGTACCAAATCAAAAAATAATTTTTTAAACAGTTGATGCTTTTATTTAATTTCAACACATTCTAAACTTTCCTTTAAATAATATTTTGATTAAAAAAAATACTAAACAAATAAGTTCGGGACGGGACAAGATGAGCGAGATTGAAAATCTCCATCCCGATCCCATCCCACTGTAAATTGGGACAGGACAGGACTGGGACGAGTTTGATTTTTTCCAAAAGGATCCGACAAATATCGGGACAGGATGGGATCGCGGGATGGGATGCCCACTTCTAATAAAAAATAATATTGGTTAAGCTTGTAAAACCAATATGGGTTGAGCGGAATGTTATTGTAAAAATGCATTGAATGAATTATAAAGTCATAAATATTGGGTTGTGAGTGATCGTTGAAATTAGATAATTCAAATGCATCTGTGAAGAATCAACCAAAGATGACAATCAAAGAAGAAAAAGAAGAAAAATCAAGTCATGCGCCAATCAAAGTCAAAGTCAACTAAGGACGACGTTAATTCAAGGTACCGAAGTACTAGTTAAGCAATGTTAAAGCTTTAAGGAGACAAGTCCAAGAAGGTGGACCATGCCAAGTGGAATTTGAAAATAATGCAAAGTAGCTTACGAATCGCCAAATTTCAAATGAAGTGCCAAAAGTTTTTTTGAGACAAAAATGTGTGGAACCAATGTTCAAAGTTAGAATTTGGGCCATCATCTCACAGGAGAATGAATATTCTCTTAAGGGAGAATATTCTCATTTTAGACATGATTATGTTCTTAAAGGAGATGTCTATGTCAAGTACAATGACATGTGACAAAGAGAAAATTTATTTTTAAAATGTTGTCTGGGCATAGCAAAGTGACTTCACCCTTGAAGTAACACTGTTAGCAGAAGACCATTCTGATAAAGCAGAGAGACAAATTTAAAGATAGTAAAGTCGACTTCACCCCTCTAGGGCCAGTCTATAAATAACTGCATCCCCATTTGCCTTCCTCAACTTTGAGAGTTCAAGATTCAAAACCACTTGCAAGTTGATCATAGGTTTTGTTAGAAAGATCTTCAAAAATGCATTTCAACGATATTAAGTTTACCAAAATCCGATAATTATGAAGATAGTTATGTAAATTTTCATTTTGAAAAAAAAGAAAATACAAAATTTTCTTTCTCCGCCACATGTACATTCCACAAAAAATTTCACCATTTTTTGGCCATTTCACATGTTTTATAATTGCAAAGATGCCATTATAGATAATGAATCTCAACCCTCAACATCTTCTCAACTTTCAATCTTAGCCCTCTTTTGTCTCAACCTTTTTGTTTGTTTTAGTCATCAATGAATATGAAAGCATCATTCTGAATTTTAATATAGACTAGCATATTACCCGTGCCTTTAGCACTCCACATATGTTTATTTATTTTTATTGTTAATTGTCATACATTGAACACCCACATCACCATCCCCACTATTGCCCTCAATCAGTTCTATAAAAATATTATATTTTAGAATACTAATTGATGATACATAACAACGGTCACACCCCTGAGCCGTATACGTGTCATGATAATCTCGAGGAATTACGGGTTCAAGCAACAACCCAATATGGATCCAGCTCGAGCGATTTTCAGCCCACTCAACTTCGGCCCGCCAGACAAGCCCAGACTCTCACAGCATACTAGGCCCGCATGTCTCACAACTATCCTCGATACCCGTAATCCCTTTTCAGGCAAGTATCTCGATGATCTGTTTCGGATAGGCAACCACAACTGTTTTTTGCTCCCAACTAGGAAAGAAACATCAGAGTATCTTTCACACAAGGAAACTCCCTTCCACGGAATGCTCTCGGATTGGGGATTATCTCCTACGTATCTGGGAGCATGGAGCTAACATGGAAGTTCCCTCCTACAGCACGACTCCTAGTTATCTCCACCCTAATCTACGCCTACGATGGCTTGGTTAAACTAGGACTCCTTGCACTATAAATAAAACATGAGGTTGGTAAGCTAATGTATATGCTACAAGTTTCTTGTTACAACATTACACCTTCCTCAGATCCTTGTCTGACTTTAGCATCGAAGTGTCATCGACCACCCCATGATGGTCTGTGGCGCACGTGTGCTACTTGTGCAGGTCAAACAGGTCAGAGCTGGAAGCGAAAAATGACTGCATCAGTTTGGCGTCGTCCATGGGGATGACATAGTTCTTCAGTTTACACTAAACTTCATCTCCTACCAAATCCCAGAGAGATGGTATTCACTAGGTCACGAAACAATGAACCAAGGGACACGTTCAACGCTCTGGCTGTCCCTATACCAGTTTCTGCCATAAACGGGCAGCCTACTCACACCCTTGCACCAACAGAAGACCCCCAGAATTGAGGTGTTGGCATCCCAAATACACCAGATTATGAAGGCTGTGGATATACTCACAAAATAGAATCCACCCGCTTCTGATGGAGATTAGGAACAACACGGACCTCCACCTCCAGTGGATAATAGGGAGAAAACGCAAGAGAGTTAAGTCAATGTCAGTTCCTATTGGACTAAGGGAGGTTGTGCGGCTAACGTTGTTTAAGCCACCAGGACAGAGAGGCTCGACCCTGGGAATCCCCTCCGCAGAGGAGCACATGATTCTGACGTCCTGTATCACCTCTCCATCCTACCATTCAGAGACCGGATAATGATTGACGCCCTCCCAAGGAAGTTCACTCCCTCGAAGCTAGATTCCTACAATGGGACCACCAATCCCTTCCATCATCTACGCAACTACCAGAACGTGATGGTTCTCAAGGAAGGATCTGAATCAATCATGTGTAGAACCTTTCTTACCAGTCTCAAAGGCCCTGCATTGATGTGGTTCCATAGCCTTCCGCCAAAGTCAATTGATTCTTTCAAAGCATTGGCGAAGGAAATCCCGACCCGCTTCATCGAAAGCCAGTGTTTTAGAAAATGCTCGTACTACATACTCTCTCTAAGGCAGAGGTCTGGTGAGATGCTCTGAGAGTATGTCACGCGCTTCACTGCATGCCTTAGATAAGGAAAACTCTTCGAGGACCTCACCTTGGAGCCCCCTCAGGATATGGCGGAGCACCTCAAGAGCGTTCAGAGACACATTACCCTGGAGGAATCAAGGACAACCAAGAGGAAAATCAAAGGCAACAAAAAGCCCTCTGCTTTGAGGGATAAGAAGGAAGGAAAGATACACGAGGAAGATGTGTGGAGCAAGAGGAAGTGCACTTACAACAGATTGGATCCCGATCGTCCCAGGCCAGAGAAGTCATCTAACTACGTTGGATCCAGAGCCGTGACACCCCTGAATGCTAGTCTGTCGAATGTACTCAACTTCATGAAAAATTGGGAGGAATTGAAGTGGCCCCCGAAGATACGCAGAGACCCTGCCAGAAGGGATAACGGCAAGTACTGTGCGTACCACAAAGAAGGCGACCATAACACCAATGATTGAAAATTATGAGGTATAAAGTAGAATACTGGATCCGCAAGGGCAAATTGAAAGACTTCCTGAAGTCTAAGAAGCAGCCAGAACAAACAAGAAACAAGGGTAGTTAGTCAAAGAGGTAGAGAAGGAGACTTCTAGGACAATGTACGTTGTTCATGGAGTCGGACTGAATGAAGACCAGTCACACAGATCTCTCAAGCGGACTCTGTTGGATATGCAGACATAACCTGCGGACGAGGACAAACGTGTTTACTATTCAAGGATTCAGAACCCATTCCCACTTTGACCAATTCACGGACAAGGACTTAGACGGAGTCTGAACACCACATAACGACACCTTGGTCATCTTTGTGTCCATCGCAAAGTGGGAAGTGAAGAGAGCCCTCGTTGACACAGGAAGCTCACTCAACGTTTTGTTCTATAATGTTTTCCGTAACATGGACCTCAAGGAAGAAAGCCTAACGCCGTCAGAGCACCCGCTGATCGGATTCAGTGGGGATAAGTGCTTCCCCGTCAGAAGGATAAGGCTAGCCATAGTAGCCGGAGAGCCACAGCTAAGGAAGGTCCTATTTCTAGACTTCATGGTGGTAGACGCACCATCGCCCTGCAATCTCATCCTGGGAAGGCCATGGCTTAATCAAATGGAGGTAGTGGTCTCCACCCTTCATCAGTGTGTTAAGTATACTGCTAGCCACTCCGAAGACACTATATGTGGAGACCAACCAGCGGCACGAGTCTGCCACTACGCCACACTAAAACAACTAGAGTGTTCCCAGATCAAGTTGCATCATGCAGAGCAGCCTGACCCGGTGCAAAGCCTAAACACATAAGGGGCACCATTTTTTAGTGGCGCAATAACAGTGAACTCTCCTGCCCAGCGAGTCTTAACGGCAACGGCAAACGGGAACATATCCCCTCGACATTTGTTTGTGCGGTGATCGGCCTCTCTACAAGGTTTGCATTTCAGTGACCTATGTAACGCCTCAATAGTCAGCCCTTGTCCGCTGATGACGACGATTTTCCAATGGATCATTGCTCTCACTGCAGACAATGATCGCCGAACTTACCAGGTAAGCTTAGTCAGTTCGCGACTGATAACGATTGCTTCTAGTGCCCAAAGCCTAATCAGCTCTACACGGATCACGAAGGCAGAGGGAATGAGAGTCTAGTCAGCGCACATCTGATAAAATTGGAATGGTATCAGAGCCTAACCCAGCCAAAAGTGTGCAAACGTAGACGTTGGGCCCTAAGGGGGGGTGGACTGTGGAGACCCTTGTGTAGGCGGATATGAGGGGGAAGGTGAGGGTTGGAGCCCAATAGGCCCAGGCCCAAGAGGGTTGGCAAGCTACAAAAGGGGGAGATAGTCCAACATCGCTTAGGTGTGGAAGGGGGATGTGCTACTTATGTGCGAGGTTGGATCCCCATAGTAACACGCGTTTTAAAGCCGTGAGGGCCGGTTGGGCCCAAAACGGACAATATGTTACTGTGCGGATTAGGTTTGCTGATGACGACGACTCGCCAAGGGATCATTGCTTTCACTGCAAACAATGATCGCCAAACTTGCCAAGTAAGCTTAGTCAGTGCACAACTGATGACGATGGCTTCTATGCGGATCACGATGGCGGAGAAAGTGGAGTCTAGTCAGCACTTGTCTGCTGATGAAGATGACTCTCCAAGGGATCATTGCTCTCACTGCAAACAGGGATCGCCGAACTTGTTAGGTAAGCTTAGTCAGTTCGCGACTGATGACGATGGCTTCTGGTGGCCAAAGCCTAATCCGCTATGCGCGAATCTTGATGGGAGAATAAGTGGGAGTTTAGTCAGCGTTTGTCCACTGATGATGATTACTCGTCAAGGGATCATTGCTCTCACTGCAGACAATGATCACTGAACTTTCCAGGTAAGCTTAGTTAGTTCGCGATTGATGACGATGACTTCTGGTGCCCAATGCCTAATTGCTCTGTGCGGATCACGATTGTGGAGGAAGTGAGAGTCTAGTCAGCGTTTGTCCGTTGATGACGATGACTCGCTAAGGGATCATTGCTCTCACTGCAGACAATGATCGCCAAACTTGCTAGGTAAGTTTAGTCAGTGCGTGATTGATGATGATGGCTTATGGTGCCCAAAGCCTAATCCACTCTGCGCGGATCACGATGGCAAAGGAAGTGGGAGTCTATATTGAAGGGGTGGGCACGGTCCGGATCGGTTCCAAATTTGAAGGAACCTGACTCGAACCGTTTACATTTTAACGGATTGGTCCGGTCCGGATCCCTTCATTTTGATAATTGGAACCGAACCTAACTCGAACCGTTCTAAACGGTTCGGTTCCACGGTTCCAAACGGTTCCACACCCATTTATGAAAATTTTCGAGAAGGATAAATCAAATCATCCCTCTCGTTTCATTCACAGAAGTATCATTTCTCTGCTCTCTTCTGCACCCCCAAACCCCTCTGTCTATCTGCTCCTCCTCTTCTCTGTTGCATTTTACGCATCATTGTTTCCTTCTCAATCCATATCTCTTTTGTTTTTTTTTTTTTCTGAATACATACATATATAGAGAACAAGAAGAGACACTCTTTTGAATTCTTCTTCTTCTTCTCAAGTCTCTTTCATTCAAAATTATACAAAAAAGAAAAGGAAAAAGAAAAAAGAAATCAAAGTAAGCCCAAAAACAAGGTAAAGTTGTAGTAGAAAAAAAGAAAACACCTTCTACTCTACTGCTAAATCTTCGAAAGCTCCCTTCAAGTTCCAAGTAAAACCAGGCAAGCCACTTCGCCTCTTCGGCTTCTGACGATGACGCACACGACCAGCCACTAAAACCAGGCAAGTACTCAACCCCAAACACCGTCCCAGCTTTCCCAGTCCAAACCCAAGCCAAAAATTGCCATCTCGACCTCTCAGCCGAGCTCTTCGGTGGCGTCAGCGAAGCCTGCGGCAACAACCTAGACCGCAGCCGCTGCTGTCCCGTCCTCGCCGCCTGGCTCTTCGCTGCACACGCAAGAACCGCTCTACAAATCCCCGCTCCTTCCTTCCCCTTCTCGATACAGAGACAAAGATCAAAGAGAGGAAAGAGTCGAGAGACAGAGAGAGGAGAGGATTTAGATGATGAAATCGGTGACTTGATTCGGAAGAAGATGATGAAATCGTGGTGGGTTTTTTGGGGTTGCAATTGCAGTTGTTGAGTTGGAGAAAGTATTTTAGGTTTAGGGTTTGGTAACTTTGGTTTAGGTTTATTTATATAGTAAATTCGATTTGAAACGGTCCGGACGGGTCCAACCCGGACCGTTTCGTTTTAAAAAAAGAAACCGGGACCGGACCATTTTATAACGGATCCGGACCGATCCGAACCGTATCAAGAAATTCAAAATTCAAATCCGGACCGTTTTGCTCAAAACGGTCCGGTTCGGTTTGAACCCGCGGATCCTCGACCCGTTTGCCCACCCCTAATATTGATTATTGGAAACAAAAAACTTATGAAACTTATGTGATTCACAATCATTTAAGAAATAAAACAAGAAATTCAGAAACAAACTCTATTGATTATTGTAAATATGTAACAACAAGCACCTTGAAGCGGATACAAAAAACTGCATATTGCGAACGACCTGAGGCGGATACAAAAGATTATATACTGTGAACGGTCTGCAAGTGAGAGGAAAGATAAAATTTGCTCGAAACCTTCTGAAGACGACAACAGAGTCAAGAAAATGGGAGATGCTCGACCCCTTTCCACGATAAAGACAAAGTGTAAGAGGGGATTGAAAGGACTGAGCAGACGGATTGCTCTGTCACATCACCCCATGGAGACACCCTTGTTGCGGCATTGAACACCTCCCAAAGAGTTTTGATCTCCTTCAGGAACATCTCACCCCTTCTCACTTTCTCGAATGGCTTCAAAACGGGCGGATAGGATAGCCGCAAGAGGTTTCACAATGCTGCCAAGGGTTACTACTTTTCACACATGTGATACCCGATGTGGCTGAGAGATACCACACCTGGAGACATTGCACATCAACCAACACTTCGATCAGTCACTGGTCAGCGCAGGATCCGAGCGCATGAGGTACAAGTGGTATGGTGTAACACCAGGGCATCTCCTTTGGTAATAAATCCATACTGCTTTTTCGCGATATGAGAAGGAATTATGAGACCTCAGAAGATCAACTACATGCCCACCCATATCAGATGACCACGCATAACGACAACTTTCCCCTTGCCTGATCGGTATACACATCAGAACACTTGGACTCCAGACACAGAAATACAATTTCAGCCTTTGGAAAACAAAAAACATCTTCTTTAGCCTTTGGAAAATATCAAGCTCATCTTCAAACAAAAAAATATTATAGGAGATAAACTCTGCGAATGAGACTGCCTACGACGATTGGGAAACACCATTATATAGACATAATGGTTCACCAAATGGACACTCAAGCATTATATGCTAACCATTGAATAGCGTTTGGAAAATAGGAAGACGACGGTTCCCAAGGAAACTATGCAGAACATGTCAATCAATTAATGGCGCTGCACGCAACCCCATCAATTGAGAGGGAGTAACCGATACTCAACCGTCACGCAACTTGCGCTGTACATGTGTCACCACACGATCTACACTGTACACACAACGCACCTTGCAGGAGACCCTAGCCCTTCCTCCGCGAGCCCATGGGCCCAGCCTGCTAATCGCGTCGAATGCATGGCATAAGCGCCATAAAATCCTAGTCAACCCTGTCATACATATCATACCTACAAATCACTAGTCGGTTTAAGGTAACTTCCTCCAGACCATGTGCCAATAAGATGTATCAGGTTCACATGCCCCTTAGCAGACAAAACCTCCATTCAAACCAGGCAAGCTTAGTCAGCCATGACTGATGATGATACATTCTGATTCATCCCGACACCTAGTCCGCTAGCTCGAGCATTGACGGTTTAGGAAGTGGGAGTCTAACTAGTGCTATAACGCTTGGTGATGTCGACTTGTCAGGGATCATTGCCCCCTTCGCGGACAGTGATCGTCGAACCTAATCAGGTAAGCTTAACTGGTGACGACTAGCAACGAAAGCTTCTTATCAAACCCTAAATTTGTAGCCCCCAATGCGAGGGTGTAAATAGTCCAGAAGGTGGGAGCCCAGCCAGTTTCGCATTGATTTCGACGGTTCGCCATGGGACCACTGCTCTTCAGCGTGGTCACCGAATCACCAACCCTAGAATTGTAGCCTCAACGCAAGGGTGTAGATAGTCTAGAAGGTGGGATCCCAGTCAGTCCCGTCGGTTTGCCACGGGACCGCTGCATTTCAGTGCGGCCGCTGAAACACTCCCAAATTTGTAGCATGGTGCACTCAGGTGTAGATAATTTGGATTGTGAGAGCCTAGTCAGTTCTGAACTGATTTCGACGGCTTGCCACGGGATCACTGCCACGGTATCCTTAGTCTTGCCATGGGATCACTGCTCTTCAGCCTGATCGTTGAACCCATACTCTCCTAATCTGTCATTCGCCTTGATCGATCATAAATGATTCAGACGGTGGAAGCCTAGTCAATCTCAAACTGATTCTGACGGCATGCCACGGGACTACTGCTCTTCAGCCTCGTCACTAAACCCTTAGTCCCTGAATTTGTCATCTGCCTTGATCGGTCATAAATAATTCAAATGGTGGGAATCTCAAGCAGCTCGCCACACGGCCTCAGTTGTCCCTCTCAACCAGCGGACACAAATATGGATCTAGCCAAGTCAGCACATTCACACTCAAACAGATTGACATCCTAACATTAGCAAAGGCCACTAGTGCCAATACAAAGATAGTATAGATGGTGCCCGCATAAAAGCTGATTAGGATGCCGACCCGAGCTTGCCACACTTGACTCAACATGAACGCTCTGACACGAACATTCGCCCACCACAGCTCGCCCAAGGCAACAGCGGCAGCCGACCAGTCAAACAAACAATCAATGACCCAAGTCATTAACAATACAAAGCCGTCAAACCCTCTACCGCAGACAGACCAGTCAATGTCCTATTGATTCAACTAGCCTATGCCAAAGCAAGACGATAAGGCAAAATGGAAAATCATGCAATAGAGACAAAAATGCGTAAAATAGATAACACTATTTTCATTAATGGTGAAGACAAAAAGAGTAGAAGCACGCACAATTGCTCTTAATTAGGAGAAGGCACGAAAACGGAAGAGTTAAGCCTAGTAGAAACAGGGGTGGGCGAAAGTTGCATCCATATGCGCCTCAACTTGGACGTCAAGGATCAAATCTTCCTCCTTGTCCGAAGACGCAGAAGAGACAGATAAGTCTACATATGACATATTCTTATAACCATCAAGGTCCCACTATGGACGTTCCTCCTTCATCAGCGACAACATCTCCAGCTGGCCATGTACGACCCAGCGAAACTCACATTTTCCTTGTCCTGGAGAAGCTCTTCCTCTCGCACCGTTGGATCAATAAGTTCGCAGCTCCAGCAACTTTAACTTACTAGTCAGTGCATCAACCTGAGACTGCTTTGTGGCCAGACTGCTCTTCATAGCATTGAGTTCATGACACCCCAACTTCAGCTGGTCTTCGACCTTCCTAGCTTCTCGAGCATATAAATCCACATCGGATTTCAACTATTGCTTCTCAAGGACCTAGCCAACTTCCCTTGAAGCACTATCTTCAGCAAAGGATTGTAGCTCAGAACGCGCTTTATCTACAGCCTCCTGCGCAACCTTGACTTCTCAACATATCCGGCTTAGCTCCTGCCTGAGTCCGTCTCTCTCAGACATTACCTCTGCTAGTTTGTTCTCCAGGTCCTCCAGAAAAGCCCTTTGAGACTTAGCGATCACAATTGATTGATCAAACCGCATTTTTTGGCATGCTTCTTAAGCTTCTCAATTTCATGGAGCGCATCAGAATACAACGTTTGCACATACGAGAAGACACGCTCCAAGTTGTACACTTTTTTACGAGCCGTGCGCCTAGACTTTTTTTCCAGCAACGGCCGCGTGGCTCATATGAGACATACCCAGCATAAGTTACTTCAAACCCTTATCCATATACCCTTCAAGCGAATCCTCCTCGGGTTTCAAAGCGTGGTCCATCAGCAAGCTGTGACGCCTGCTTATATGCTTCATTGAAGCATGCCCTATATCCACCTCTCAGTGCCAGACCTACAAACTCATCTTCACCAAGTTTAGGGCAAACAAGCTTATTCGTGCATCAAGATGAAGCATCCCCTGATTTGGAACTATGCCAACACCACCCTTCACGGTCACCACCATCCTCAGACTCTCCTCTGCGACTTTTCTTTTATCAAGAGCAACCGATCCTTTACTGCGAGATGGCTCAGCAGGATCTGGAGGCAGAGGAGAAAGATAAGTATCCAAAGGGCCTTCCAACACTTCTAACTGTGGTCCTCGATGAGACAGTAAACCACATAGACTATAGGAAACACTACCGGTACCACGACCACTCTCAGGCAAATCATCAGTGGGGCGATCAAATTCCACTACTGTGGGCGAATCTTCAAAAGGGCATTCTATTGGAACGGCCCCACACGAATCAGCGCTAGTAGAAGCCGCCATTGCAACCTGTACTAGACGGTCATTCAGAGCCTCGACCCACGCGTCACTAAGTTTTGACCCATCTGTGACTCCCGCCAATGCAAATAATCTTCCTCCATGCCGGGAGCATTATACTTCACCTCAATAGGCCTAGCAGACTCGCTTTCCTTTCTCGGTGGAGCGGGTCGTGCCGAAGACGAACCAGTTCTAACATGGGACTTCTTTTTCATAAAGGAAGCAAGCATCTCAGACGACTCCTCCACATCAGACAGGACATGAGCATTGGCCCTAACAACCTTCATCTTTCTGGAATGGGCCCCATCTTTCGACTTGATGCACACCTCTCGGTACAATGGTGGGGCTATGTGCCAATTGTCCCAGAGACCACTATGGATGAAGTTGGAAATTCTGATTACATCAATCACCTCCCTTTGAGACAACTCACAAAATTTTTCCATGGTGGTTTACTCCTACAAAGTAAGAGGAGTAGTGGGGAACCTCCCTGCAAAAGAACATGAGCAACGGTTAGTCAATCTATCGTCAAAGACATCAAAGTTGCAAGAAAAGAATCGAACTTTCGAAGCGATATGAACTGATGTTCGAGCGGACAACCCTTACATCGGAAATACTTCAAATCTACAGAGACCAAGAAACAAAACTTCTACCAGAACTTGAAACCATCAGGCAGTCTACTGAAGCACTTCGGCGTCCTCAACTTACAGACAACATTGCTCTGCAGTTGAGGAGCGGTAAGCAACCGGATCACCCGAGGTGTCATGCTAACGTCAACCTCCTTAGCATGGATCAAAATCATGAGGATAACCCTGTATCCATTGGGTCCCAACTAAGCCGGGGGAATCCATGACAGATTCAAGAACTCCTAGATCACGTCCAAAATCAAAAAACGCACTCTAGTTTGAAGCATCCCACGGTGTAAACAGATAAAACCATCTGGAAGCGACATTGGAATCTGGTCGCCCGTTAAAAGGTACAACGAAAAATCCTCCGGGACTCCATACCTAATACGAATTTCAGCAAGATTAGGTTCATACAACAACCTGTCTTCAAAAAACTCTAGGCCTCCCAAGAAGATATCATCATCAAGAAGATCTTATTGGGCCATGGGGAAGACGAACAAACTCTTTTAATCAGAACAATATCTTCGAAAGCAAGAAAAGTATAAGAGTTAGACTCTACAATGCAAGATGACATATATAGGCGATGCGTTTTTGCCTCTTTTCTGCTGAACTAACACATGCTCAGTTAATGCAGTGCACAACTCAAGCAAAGATTCAGCTTCAATCATCATGAGCGGCACATCCCTTCCAGATATGAATTAGTGAACCGATGTGACAACCCACTAACTCGGGAGGAGTAGATGATGATACATAAAAATGGTCACACCCCTGAGCGGTACACATGTCATGATAATCTTGAGAAACTACAGGTTCAAGCAACAACCCTATACGGATCCAACCAGAGTGGTTCTCAGCCCGCTCAACTTCGGTCCGATAGACAGGCCCGAACTCTCACAACATGCTAGGCCCACACGTCTCACAACTATCCTCGATACCCGTAAGCCCTTTTTAGGCAAATATCTTGAGGATCTGCTTCAGACGGGCAACCACAACTGCTCTTTGCTCCCCAGCTAGGAAACAAACACCAGATTATCTTCCACACAAGAAAACTCCCTTCCACGGAATGGTATCGGATTAGGAACTATCTCTCGCATATCTAGGAGCACGGATCTAACATGGAACTTCCCTCCTACAACACGACTCCTAATTAGAAAGAGATCTCCACAAAAATCTTCTCCATAATCTACGCCTACGATGGCCTGGTTAAATCAAAACTCTTTGCACTATAAATAAGACACGAGGTTGGTAAGTTAAGGTACACTATAAACTCCCTGTTACAACATTACACCTTCCTCAGATCCTTGTCTGACTTTAGCATCGAAGTGTCATTGACTACCACACGGTAGTCTGTGGCTCATGTGTGTTACTTGTGCAGGTCAAATAGGTCAGTGGGACTAGATCAGAGCACGGAGCAAAAAATGATTGCATCACTAATTTTTTAGAGTCAAACTCATTAAAATTAGAATCGATTGAATGTTTAGAGTTGTTGTTTCAATGATCAATAAAATGTTCGTTCGCTTCTTTAAAAAATATTAAAAATAAAATACATATTTTAAAATTTTAAGTGTTTGTACTGATCATTGGTTTTGTTGGAAAGATCTTCAAAATTACATTTCAATGATACTAAGTTTATCAAAATCTGACAACTATGTAAATAGTTATAATAGTTTTCATTTAAAAAAAAAAGGAAACACACAATATTTTCTCTTTCCTCCATATGTACATTCCAATAATTTTTTTCATTTTCTTTGCCCTCTACATGTTTTATATTTACAAACCTCAACATCTTCCCAAGTTTCAATCCTAACCCTTTTTTTCTCCAACTATCATTTGATGTTTGTCTCAGTCAATAATGAATAGTAAAACACCTATGTGAATTGCAAGATACTATGGTACTCCCCGTGTCGTTGGCACTACCGTACGGTGTTAACTATTTTCATCGCGGCTTATTTTTCTATCGTATTTCTCATGGCTTTAACTGTGTTGAAAAATCACTCGGTATCGCTCTGAAAATTTTAGGTCAATATGTTATTAACTACTGGTACATGGACTTAAACTAAACCATAATAATAATAAAAAGTTTGCCATTAAAAAAAGTTGTCTAATAAATATATATTGTCGTTCAAGACACGTGTCACTAATCATACCCCAAGTTGCGGCACATGTACCATTACAACTAAACATATTTATTTAATATATGCCTTGTCATTCATCTTTTTAATATCCATTGCAGTATTATTTCAACCACAAATATTTGGTGTTTTTGTAATGGTAGCTTAAACCAAATTAATTACAATATTTTTGTTGAATTTTAACAATCTATCTTGTTTTAAAAAAATTTCTAATACTAAAATTTGTCATACTCACAAATTTGCATTTGTAATTCATCAATATGGTAAAAAAAACACAATAAACCACTATAACATTACTCCACATGCAAAATGATTGAGTTGGCAACAAAACATAAAAAATTTCAAAATTTCAACAAAGTTTACTTTGTTTACTCAAATTTGTTTCTAACACTAAAACCTGTCATACATAATAATATTGCATTTGTAATTCTTCAAAATGCAAATATATTTAATGAACCACTACAACATTGTTCCACATGCTAAATGTTTGAGTAGACAACAAAATTTTGACAAAGTCTACTAATGAGCAAGAAATACAGTACCTCCAGAGTAGCACATTTTGTATGCAAATGTAAATCACATTGTGTACATGCTTAACATTGAAGTCCCACTGTATGCATATGTACATCACACTGTATACAAATGTATGTTATGATATTCAACACTGTATTCTAATGTATGCTAAGAATTTTTTAACATTGAAGTCCAATTGTACATGTCAATAAATCACATTATTTTTGTCAATAAATCACATTGTACATGTTAATAGAAAAAAAACAAAACTGAATCATAGCATGAGTATGCAAATGTCAATAAAAAAATTAGAATAAGAACTCTATAATATTTCAATAAAACGTTGTTGATTTCATTCCAATTGATCTAACTATACAATGCATAAGAATATCAATCTTTAAGGGTCAGATTTTTCTTTTCTTCATATAATTCCCGAAAAGTAATTCAAAAGATTAAAACAAACAACTATACTAAATGAAATTATTTTAAAAAAAATGAAATTTTCAATTAGGGTCTAATTGGAGCATTTACAAATTGGGGTCTATTAATTAATTACTAAGTAAACATCTCAATAGAATTTCAGTGAATAAAATAAACTAATGCAAAACATGAAATAACTTAACCTATTCTCTCACAGCAAAAGTATTTTTTTAATTTCAATCACCATGATAATTAGGATTGTCAACGGACTGGACTTATGCAAAAAAAAAAAGATTTAAATCGAACTTGGTGTTTTAATAAACATTCAAAACATGTGTCAATAATCATACCCCAAGGTTGCGTCACTAATCTCCCTTTTTTGTTTTTTTGGAAAGCGAGTTGGGTTTTTATATGATCCCATAACCTATCAACAAGGTGTGACCTACAGGTCAACACCATAAGAAAAAAACCATGCCGCCGGCATGTCTCAAACCTAAGACGTAGGGGATAAACCTACACAAACCTAACCACTCAACCATAAAACCACTGGTGTCACTAATCTACCTTACTATAGTATTAATCCACATGCTAAATGTTTGAGTATGATAAATAAATAAATATACTTACATGTCTAATCACCACAAACAACTTTTGAAGAAAAATAAATAAATATAAAAGATGTTGGGTATGGGAATTGATCTCATGTACTCTTATTGAGGATAAATCTTCATAAAGGCTAATTTTAAGTCCCAACTATTAGATCTTCATGAGAATTTTGAGGATAAATCTTCATAAAGGCTAATTTAAGGATAAATCTCAACCATCTTTTATCTCCCAAAAATAAATAAATAAATATCAAATGTTGGGCATGAGAATCACACTCATTCACTCATGGTGCTTTAAGTTCTATTAGATCCGTCAGATTCATATGTTTGGTTAAATTTTAGCCCTTTTTTTATCTCCCACTCCAAACACCGTCCTATTTTGTAAGATAAACTAGGGTATTCCCCCAAGTTTAACATGATTAATAGAGTTTATTCTACTTTAATTTTCTAGCATCAATACCCCATTATAACTTGTCAAAACTTGATTAAGCCAATGAGCAATTCTAGATGTCGAGGGTTTGGGCGAGGTTTTGGGCGAGGGAAGTGCGTCGCACGCGAGCAGGTGAAAAAAAAAAAGATTTGCGAGGGAAATGAAAATTTTGGGCGAGAAGAAGAGGGAATGGAAGCTCGAAACCTCATTCATTCCCTCTCTCGCTCCCTCTGTCTCTCGCTCCCTCTATCTCTCGCTCCCTCTCCCTCTCCCCATTTTCGACAGATTCGACCTCCCTCTCTTCTCTTCAAATCAAACTCTCTCTTCTCCCTCGACTCCTTTCTCAATCTCTTCCACAAACCTTAGACCTAGCAAAGCTCCCTCGAAAGAGGAAGAAGAATGAAGGAAGAAGAAGAAGTGAAGATTGAGAAAAAGAGCAAAACAGGTTGATTTTTCTTCTTCTTTTTTCAGATCTTTTCAAAGCAAAACAGGTTGATATTTTCAGATCTGTTCATCTTCTTCTTCTTTCTGATCCCCTCTTGTTTATTCAGATCTCTTCTTCTTCTTCCATTTTTTTCTTCTTTCGGCAGAGCAAAACAAGTTGATCTTTTTTTTTTTTTTTTTGATTTCGTGGGTATACGCAGAGAAGAAGAACTGAAGAAGAAAGGGGAAGAAGAACCAAAGAAAAAAGAAGAAGCAGATCAAGATGGCTCTCCCTTTTCCTACCTTCCTTCAAACCAAATCAAAGGTATGTTGTATCTCTTCTTCTTCTTTTTGTTTCAGATCTCTTCTTCCTTTTTTTAGTGTTTTTTTCGATAAAATTTAGCCATCACGAGCCATGTTCTGTGGGTATACCGTATGCATGCTCTGTGGGTATAGCATATCTGATTTCTGATGTTGAAAATTCTTTATTTCAGATCTCTTTTTCTTCCTTTTTTTCTGTGTAATTTGAGTATGAGCCATGTTGCCTAACTTACAAGCTTGACTCTGTTTTTTTTTAGATAATCTTCCCTTTTTTTCTGTGGTTTTTTTATGTAATTTGGGTGGTAGGCTTATATAAGGTGGTTTGGGAGTGATTTAGAAGTCTGGGTGTTGTTCATAATTGAGTTTTACAACAGTTTTGAGGTCTGGGTATCTCTGATTTTGATAGAAAAGTGTGGGATTTAGGATCATTTTAGTGAAATTTAGGGAAAGTTGGGTTTTTTTTTGTGATGCAAATGAGATAGATCTGGGAGACATTTTTTGTGTGAATCTTACAAAGAGTTAGAAGATTCTTGTTGAATTTCCCCGGTTTTGGATTTTTTACATTTTTATTTTTTTTTTGTGTTTTTTCATTATAAAGGGGTTAGTGGTGATTTGGTTTTTTATTCCCGTGAGAAGTTTTAATGACAAGAAAGGCATTATTGAGGAAGTTCATCAGTTGAATGTTCAACTATACTTGTGAATGAATCAACTTTAATTCATTCAATTATATTTATTGTGTTTTGAGTTTCTTATTTAAGGTGAAGTGAAGGAGGGGTTCATCTTATTGTTCATGCATTTCGGGTCCGGCTAGATAGTTCCCTTTCCTTCATCGTCTGATTGTTCTCACACTCACAGTGAGTAGTGAGAACAAAGTATGTTGTAGATCATAGAAGTGAGGAGTCCTTGGAAAATAGTGGTATGGGAAAGAAGAAGAATCATGTTTTCCTCCCAAATTTGGTTTCTCTTTTTTCACCATTTTCCATGAGATATTTTTCTTGAAAACCAGACAGCTATAAATTGAATAATCAGCTTACCTTACTAGGTGTGCTCATTTATATAGAAGGCAGTATGAAGCAGATGTTCTAAAACATTCAATCAATTTTACATTCTTTCATTACATTCACTAGCATATCAACTAACAAACATAAGTCTGCTACCTTGACCAATTGTTGCAAGAATGACATATGAGAATAGCATTGACAAGATATATCTTTATCTGTTGAGTACTTGAAAACCAATCAAAACTGTCAGAATGAGAAAGCTCTTGGGCGAATGATGCAATTATATGTAATGTAATATGTTTGATTATATGATGAAATTTGTGTTTCATATTGTTCTTGTTACTTCTGTTTAGCATGCATTATCTTTAAATTTCTGCCTCCTAAATCAATTTTTTTTTTACAAATCCTTGCAAACTATTGGAGTTGAGGAATGTAATTGCAGGCTTGGCAGGACTGGTGGCTACATATGGTCTAAACCTTAATGTTCTACAGGCTTGGGTAATATGGAATCTCTGCAATGTTGAAAACAAGATGATCTCAGTAGAGAGAATTCTTCAGTTCTCTAACATTCCGAGTGAAGCTCCATTGGTGATTGAAGGGCATAGACCAAATCCTGATTGGCCTAGAAACGGAACCATAGAGATTGACAATCTCCATGTTCAGTACAGCCCTTCGCTTCCCATGGTTCTCAGAGGAGTCACTTGCACGTTCCCTGGGAAGAAGAAGATTGGCGTTGTGGGCAGGACAGGTAGTGGCAAGTCCACTCTCATCCAAGCTCTGTTCAGGGTGGTTGAGCCCTCAAAAGGATGGATATGGATTGATGGAGTAGATATTTGTAAGATGGGGTTGCAAGATTTGAGATCTAGATTGAGTATAATACCACAAGACCCGACACTCTTTCAAGGAACTATGAGAACTAATTTGGATCCTCTAAATCAACACTCTGACATAGACATATGGCAGGTAAAGAACTAGCGAACTACTAATGCTGTTGTTTCAATTATTTGAACTAAATTCCATTTTAAACTGAAAGACTAAGGTTTCAGGTTCTAAACAAGTGTCATCTTGGAGAGATCGTGAGACAAGATCAGCGGCTTCTTGATGCTCCAGGTACGTAAATATAGATATAAAAAGTAAAAGCTTAAAAATTAAGAATGTGTAATTGCAACTACCATGTAGTAAATTTTGTAATGTGTGACAGCCTTTAAGTTTTTCCTTCTTTGTTTATGCAGTTGCAGAAGATGGAGAAAATTGGAGCATGGGACAAAGGCAATTGGTGCGCCTGGCAAGAGTATTGCTAAACAGGAGGAAGGTTTTGGTGTTGGATGAGGCAACTGCTTCGGTGGACACCGCCACAGATAATCTGATACAGAAAACTATCAGAGAACAGACTCATAACTGCACCGTTATAACAGTGGCCCATCGAATACCTACAGTGATTGACAATGACTTAGTTATGGTGCTTGATGAAGGTATGCTCAAGGAACTTCTTATTGATAATATATCCTATTGTCTCCGATTATGAATTTGTATAAAAATAATGATAAGTATCCATTTTCTTACCTCCAACAGGTCAAGTTCTTGAGTACAACCCCCCAGCTGAATTACTGAAGGATTACTCATCAGCATTCTCAAAGTTAGTTAAGGAGTTCTTAAATAGAACATCCCAGAGCAATCATCATATGGATCCAAACTGAAAGGCCAAGGGTGGATACCATGCATCAACTTATTTTTATTCAAGAAGTAACAAAAAGAACAAAATACCAACGGCCACAATAGCATGACAGCAGCAGCGAGAAACAAAATTGTTTACAAGTTTAACATTAACTACACAGTCACCTCTTACCTTTTATATGATACAAACTGGAACATTTAGCTATTCTTGGTCAATAGAATCGACAATTGTAAATTTGTTGTCTTTTAAGCAGTCTTGTGAATGTTGTGAAAGAGAGTATCTTGAGCTCTGTGGAGAGCTACAAATGATATATGAATAGTCGGCTTACACTGACGTGGAGCACGTATTTTGTATAAATTGTTGATCTTTCTACAAGCTCAAAGTTATAGAAGGACAATGTTTTCATACATCAAGTGGAAGCAGATATGTGGGTTAAATCTTTGTTTGTATCAGCTGCTCGGTACAAACTAAGCCATGAATTCACAGAGGGGATTGCTGTGGACATACCCAAGGTGAAATATGATGTAAATCTAGTCAAGCCCCATAGGCAATGGAAGTTCAATTTACATCAATGATACTAGAAAAAATGCCACAAAGACACCGTTGCAAAAGCCCTTGCAAATAAAACAACTAGACTTACGAGTAATATAACATCCTCACTAAGATTAACTTCAAAATACTTCATAGTTACTAGATCAACAATTTATGGGCTTCCCCATAATCCATGAGCATTATTGCGGAAAAAAAAGGCAAACTAAACATCACAGGCAAGTACTAGTACACCGAGGGGGAAAATTGTGATCAAGAATGTACCTTTTAATGAAGTCTAGAATCACAAATTTATAAATGTAAACTTTTAATGAAGTTTAAAGCATTCATCAACTAACAATAATGAGATGTTTCTATAAGCCTAGCAATGCAGCATACTCCGAATGACGAATTGCAGGCATCGTTTAGTTGGGATCTGAAAAGAACTTGTTCAGAGATGGCATGATCTCAGGGGCTCTGCCCTGAATGTGTTTCCTGACTCCGTGAACAACATACTTCTCACCCTCAGCATGGTTGTCGAGAATTCCAGCCATTCTGTTCTCTTTTGTAACCCTGAAACCAAATCAAAATTGAATCAACAAATCTTGTTTTGAATCTTCTTCCCTGTTGCATCTATCTTTCGCTAGTTCTATATGCTAACAACATATATTGCAAATACTTATTAAAGTAGTACTGCAAAGGCTTTGTGTCATATTACCATACCGAACTAGCATTTTGTTCATAAACAAAAGTAACTGCAGCGTTAAACGGAGGTATGGATCCATTCACTTTGTTGAAATTGACTCATTTTTACTAGTGTCACCATTTCACCCACGTTGCGGTTTGCAAATCACATGATTTTTTTTCTCTCTTATCCCCACTATAGATAGAACATTCACAGAAATTTATCATGAATTTAAGAACCAGTAGAAACTATCTATCTATCTGTAGACTGTGGGAATATAAATTACTGAAATGTGAATTTTTGCGGGTGTCCTATCTATGTCAAGCAGATTAATTCGAAACAAAACAACAATGAAACTTGTTTAGTGAAGCATGGGTATAAAAACAATTCAAATTTCATTAGGCAAAAAATAAGAATAAATAAATAAAATCTGAACTTCAGATATTGTTGTCTGTGTTTCACATTACACTATTCCACATAGAAAACAAAGGAAAGAACAAGTACCTCACTTCAGGGTTGGTGGTAATATTCCGAATGAGTTGCATGCCGCAAATGCCTACAGCTGTCCCGACCACAGCAAAGATCGGATATACCTATATATCATCAAAGAGTAGACCCAACAACGTTATGTAACTTATTCCTTAATTTCTTGAGCAACCCAAACAGATGAAGGAAGCCACCAAACTCATAAGGTAAACTCTTTCACTTTCACTTTCACTTTCACTTTCCCATTGAGAATCAATTAAAAATCAATGCACAAACACAAGTATTAAACAAAAAATTTGGGTTAATCACAACACCTATGTCATTAATAATTGTATCCAACCATGTCTACAAAAGATGTGCAAATCACAAACCTATCAAAAACAAAGGTAACCAATTACTAAAATTATGTGCTAGTTAGAATGAAACTGATCTTTGAAACCCAATAGTTAGAATGAAAATGATCTTCGAAACCAAGAAAATATCATACTGTTAAAATTGTTATTTGTACATAGATCTAGAACTTAACAAATAACAAGAAGCATCAAAGGGGTATAAAAAAATAAAAAATAAAAAGATTCTAATGTTCAACAATGTACAAAGGTTGTCAAAAGAATATCGAAAACTATAAGCACATTCATCAAACACACAAACAGTCAATCAAACAACACAACCAAGCTAGATATATGAATACCCAATGAGGAGAACATCTTACCTCAGGCCTCAACCATCTTTTCATGGTAGCAGAAGCTTGATTGGTTTTCAAGTACTCAACAGATAAAGATATATCTTGTCAATGCTATTCTCATATGTCATTCTTGCAACAATTGGTCAAGGTAGCAGACTTATGTTTGTTAGTTGATATGCTAGTGAATGTAATGAAAGAATGTAAAATTGATTGAATGTTTTAGAACATCTGCTTCATACTGCCTTCTATATAAATGAGCACACCTAGTAAGGTAAGCTGATTATTCAATTTATAGCTGTCTGGTTTTCAAGAAAAATATCTCATGGAAAATGGTGAAAAAAGAGAAACCAAATTTGGGAGGAAAACATGATTCTTCTTCTTTCCCATACCACTATTTTCCAAGGACTCCTCACTTCTATGATCTACAACATACTTTGTTCTCACTACTCACTGTGAGTGTGAGAACAATCAGACGATGAAGGAAAGGGAACTATCTAGCCGGACCCGAAATGCATGAACAATAAGATGAACCCCTCCTTCACTTCACCTTAAATAAGAAACTCAAAACACAATAAATATAATTGAATGAATTAAAGTTGATTCATTCACAAGTATAGTTGAACATTCAACTGATGAACTTCCTCAATAATGCCTTTCTTGTCAAAAACTTCTCACGGGAATAAAAAACCAAATCACAACTAACCCCTTTATAATGAAAAAACACAAAAAAAAATAAAAATGTAAAAAATCCAAAACCGGGGAAATTCAACAAGAATCTTCTAACTCTTTGTAAGATTCACACAAAAAATGTCTCCCAGATCTATCTCATTTGCATCACAAAAAAAAACCCAACTTTCCCTGAATTTCACTAAAATGATCCTAAATCCCACACTTTTCTATCAAAATCAGAGATACCCAGACCTCAAAACTGTTGTAAAACTCAATTATGAACAACACCCAGACTTCTAAATCACTCCCAAACCACCTTATATAAGCCTACCACCCAAATTACATAAAAAAAAAACCACAGAAAAAAAGGGAAGATTATCTAAAAAAAACAGAGTCAAGCTTGTAAGTTAGGCAACATGGCTCATACTCAAATTACATAAAAAAACCCAGAAAAAAAGGAAGAAAAAGAGATCTGAAATAAAGAATTTTCAACATCAGAAATCAGATATGCTATACCCACAGAGCATGCATACGGTATACCCACAGAACATGGCTCGTGATGGCTAAATTTTACCGAAAAAAACACTAAAAAAAGGAAGAAGAGATCTGAAACAAAAAAGAAGAAGAAGAGATACAACATACCTTTGATTTGGTTTGAAGGAAGGTAGGAAAAGGGAGAGCCATCTTGATCTGCTTCTTCTTTTTTCTTTGGTTCTTCTTCCCCTTTCTTCTTCAGTTCTTCTTCTCTGCGTATACCCACGAAATCAAAAAAAAAAAAAAAAAGATCAACTTGTTTTGCTCTGCCGAAAGAAGAAAAAAAATGGAAGAAGAAGAAGAGATCTGAAAAAACAAGAGGGGATCAGAAAGAAGAAGAAGATGAACAGATCTGAAAAGATCAACCTGTTTTGCTTTGAAAAGATCTGAAAGAAGAAGAAGAAAAATCAATCTGTTTTGCTCTTTTTCTCAATCTTCACTTCTTCTTCTTCCTTCATTCTTCTTCCTCTTTCGAGGGAGCTTTGCTAGGTCTAGGGTTTGTGGAAGAGATTGAGAAAGGAGTCGAGGGAGGGGTCGAGGGAGAAGAGAGAGTTTGATTTGAAGAGAAGAGAGGGAGGTCGAATTTGTCGAGAATGGGGAGAGGGATAGGGAGAGGGAGCGAGAGACAGAGGGAGCGAGAGAGGGAATGAATGAGGTTTCGAGCTTCCATTCCCTCTTCTTCTCGCCCAAAATTTTCATTTCCCTCGCAAATCTTTTTTTTTTTTTTTTTTTTTTCACCTGCTCGCGTGCGACGCACTTCCCTCGCCCAAACCTCGCCCAAACCCTTGACATCTAGAATTGCTCTAAGCCAATATATTATTGATCACCTTTAAGTTTTCATCCTTCATACTTACATGCCTAATTACTCTTAAGCTCCAGACTTTTGTTATATTGGGCTTACGTTATCTGGACACCTGACTTACCGGCCGGAGTAGGCCTGACTTGGACCTGGCTGGATTTGGCCTATCCTATAGCCCCTTTTTCATTTAAAATTGATCTGAATGAAAAATTGATCGGTGTCACATGTTTGTATTGGCTGTGATTAGATGTCTTTTTGATGTCTCACCACAAATAAATGTCATTAATGTCAAAGTTTCGTCTCCCTTTTGCGCTATGGGAGCAAATTAGGTACGCAAGAGATAAAATATCAAAACGAGATCTTCACTTCTTTCAAAGTTGTCTATAATTTATACTTTATAAAATCTTGATGACTAGTGACCTTATTTTAAAATTAAATATTTTCACATGCGATGACTAAAAGATGTATGTCCATGTATATAAAATTATTTTAAAAATATAAACCCATATTTTCCTTTATATATATTGAAATTTGGATGGACGCAGAACATAACACAAATTAAAAAAATATATTTCTTTTAGAACACATGTTAAATAAGAGAGCTTATATTAGTGCAGGATTTGAATAGGAGGAAATGAATGAGTCTGACTAGACGCGGAACATGTTTAATTTAAAAAACGTGCCAACTCCTAGAGGTGAGATTCAAGTAGAAGTTTCTAAAACATTTGTGGAAAGAAATAAAAGATTGTAGAATGGGTCAAGATAAGGAAGGGATGATTACACATTGAATGACAACATTTCTCTTCTCTTTGATGGTTAAGTTTTATCACAGAAAAATGGGATATATCTCCATCATCATCATCATCATCATCATCATCATTAATATAATGAAAAGTGGTAGACTATAGTCTCCATTTCCATTTGTCACTCTCATGGGATTTTAGCCATGTTATGAAATTCCAAAGTCTACATGTTGTGATGCACTTTGATGTCGACCTTGCTCCCACGACACCTCATTCATGGTGCCACCCCTTATCCGTCTAAGTTTGAAGAGAATTTGTGCCTAACTTATCTTTTAGAATTTGATCTGAGTTTGATGTTTCAAGGTTCTATTTTGAATTGACTAAGTTGATGGTCTCAATTTAATCATTCTCAGCGGGCGGAGTGGTTATGGCGTAAAATTTCTCACGTGCTCATATGGTGAGTGTGGAAGGAGAGAAATAAGAGGGTTTTTTAATAACTCAATAATCGGAGCATTCTATTTTTATCGAGATTAGGAAATTGTTGTGGAGAATGAGTTCGACTTGTAATTTGTTTAGAGACTTTTTTTTTAATACATTCATGGTGTCTTGGCATTCCTTGATATAGGATGATTCCCCTTGTAATTTGTTTTCGTTCTTATCTTTAATAAACATTTTGGTGTTTGGCAAAAAAAAAGTGATTAATGAAAATTTATTTCAATAATAGCCTCACCGATCGTCCCCTCTTTTCCATTTCCTCTGTATTACACAAAAATTGTTGCCACCATCACTCTCCTTGCCCTCTTCTTCCCTCCTCTTTATCTTTCTTAAGTTCTTGGAGATTTACAAAAAACATAGAGTGATATTGGGTGATTTCAGGTGGTGGTGATCAAAGGGGTTCTCAATGGTGTTTGGATGAAAGAAAATATGTGTAAGAGTTTAATGTTGGTAGTTTGTGTCGAGCCGTTTGAGTTGTGGTGTTGGGAAAAAATGTCAAAAAATTTATATTAGCACTTAAAAACAAAAACCTTATAATTTTTCAACATCCAATCAACAACTCATACAAAACAAAAAAAATAACTCATTCAAAACTCGTTCAAAACTTTCAACTCTATTAGAAGGTAGCTTCTGAACACTTGAAAAAAAAAATAACACCACCTTACCCTAAGGTATCATCCGAAAAAAGAGGTAGTCTTTGCATTTTGTGTTTCTTCCTCTTCCAACCTCCATAGTTGAGTGTTCTTATTAACATATCATTTTTGTATAACATGTTTACACTAAGGTGAATTGCCCATAGTAGGTAAAATGCTCATTTACTTTTCTTATCTTGGGCTTTAACTAGAATTCAAATAAACAATTTGTATTTTATATATTTGTATATGTATCTTGGCATTGAATTGGAAGTAATATGCTATTATGCTTAACTTTGATAAATGATAAATTATACTACAAAAAAAAATGGCCAAGCCTCTGGGCGCTACTCCCCGGCTGCCCCCCCCCCCCCCCCCCCCCCCCCACTTACTGTCTAGCGATTTTGGGACACCAGTTTTAAGCTTTCAATGACATCTTTCAGGCCTTAAATATGTTTTTTTTAAATATCGTTTTAGGATTTTTTTTTTTTCAAAATTTGTCGTATCATTTTACAAAACTTTAATTTGTTTCAAATAACTTGTAGATTTTTTTAATGTTTTTTCTTGTTGTTTTCTTTCAATAACAATTTTCAATTATGCGAGAATCCTTCTATCCGGCTTTGGGCCCTCTTTGGGTTTAGTCGTTGTTTTAGAGTCATTTAGGGTTTCTTGATTCCTAAGTCAGTCTTGATCTTTATAAGAAAGCATGATATTAGTTTACAATTTTTTTATGAGTAGAGAATCTATTTTCATTTATGTATTATTAAGTTCCAACCTTTGAGCTTTAATTTATTTCCCAGCATCACCTATGCAGTACACAACCAAAACTTGTTCAAAAGAATAACACGAATGACGCCATTTAATTCAATTTCTTATCACAAACCAATGAAGAATACTATGCCCATAGTGCATAAACATGACCAAATCAAATCTTCCACAAAACAACTCCTATTCCCTGTAATTGCATGCATGCCAACTTGTCAATGCAACAAAAAACACAATAAAACAGTTCTTTGTTATTTCTCTACACTTACAATACAACCTAATTTCATTCATTGACTTAAATCCATTCATTTGAAACTTAAAAGAGACGCAAATAATTAAATAATACACTACCACTTTCCCTGTCTTCCTATAAATTTACTACAACTTGGGTTCTTTGTATTCTAGAGAATTGTCAACCATGAGTCACCTACAAGATTGGCCAGAACCAGTTACCAGAGTTCAAACTTTATCTGAGTTGCCTGTTATCCCTGATAAGTACATCAAACCACCCTACCAAAGACCCGAACCATCCTTATCGATCCCCGCCACTCAAAACTTGAACATTCCCCTAGTCGACCTAGCCAACCTTTACCAAGGTGACAATTTTAATACAACCATTTTAAACCAAATTTATAAGGCATGTCAAGAGTGGGGGTTTTTTCAAATTGTTAATCATGGGGTAAATCCTGATTTGATGCTTGGTGCACGGGGTGTATGGCGTGAATTCTTCAGTTTACCAGTTGAGAAGAGGGAAGAATACGCGAGTTCACCTAGGACTTATGAAGGATATGGTAGTCGACTTGGGGTTGAAAAGAATGCTATACTTGATTGGAATGACTACTTTTATTTACATTACTTGCCTCCCTCACTAAAGGATCCTAACAAGTGGCCTTCCTTCCCTACTTCATGCAGGTAACACTGTTTGAAGAAATTCCATCCTTAATGAACATGACTTCATATTTAACAATTTTGTTGACTGTAGGGATGTGGTTGAGGAATACAGCTCTAAGATGGTGAAATTATCTGAGACACTAATGAAGATTTTATCAATAAATCTCGGATTGCAAGAAGAGTTTCTTCAGAATGCATTTGGAGGGGATGACGTGGGAGCTTGTGTGAGAGTGAACCTCTTTCCAAAGTGTCCACAGCCAGACCTCACACTTGGTCTCTCTTCACACTCAGACCCAGGTGGCTTGACCATTCTTCTTCCTGATGATCATGTCTCAGGTCTCCAAGTGCTTAAAGACGGTCACTGGGTCACCGTACAACCTGCACCAGACTCATTTATCATTAACATTGGTGATCAAATCCAGGTGATCAGTACTCTTCCTCTACCCTCACTGCAAATGCTCCATAATATAATATTATTTGAAAAGGTTGAGTGGTATTTGTCATGAACACTATTAACACATGGTTAATTTGCAACCAATTAACCATTAAAATTTAAGCTAGTACTCTTCTAAAGGTTGTGTGTGCTGTTTTGTTTAGGCTTGTTTCTTTATCACCTTAATTGTATGAACAATTATGTATTTTTAGACACTTCAAACTGATAAAATATCAGACATTTTCCTGTTATGGTGACTATGCAGTGGTTATTATGACAAATCCTAGATAGGGATTGAGGTTATATCAAGTTTCGATCAACCAAGTTTATTTTCGTTCCAAGGTCATGGATATATCTCAACTTGCATAGGCTTTTCTAATACTGGACAATTTTTTTATTAGAGAATTTTTCATTTTCCATTTTTGTCGAATTATTGTCTATATGTCCCCGACCACCTTCCTCTGCAGTAACAGAAGAAAGTTAACTTGTTGAGATACGTACATATATATAGTAGCTAACTCTTAACAATGTTCATTACTTGTTATTTCTTTATGTAATAATTATCCAAATCTAAAGATGTTTATACAGTTTGACAAAAGCAAATGTGCTAGAGTTTATTAACTAATTCCCTACTTAAAAATATTACAGACCAGTTAATTTCCATCAAATTATACTAAGATCATGATATTTAATCCAGTATATTGTTCATGACTTTGGTGCTGGGCTCTTTTTAATGTTTTGATATATAATTATATATGTATATAAATTTTCTGTGTTCAGGTATTGAGCAATGCTATATACAAGAGCATGGAGCACAGAGTGATTGTGAATTCAGTCAAAGAACGAATTTCCATTGCCTTCTGGTACAACCCTAGAGGTGATATAGTATTGGAACCAGCCAAGGAGTTGGTTACACCTAATCGGCCTGCTCTCTATCAACGAATGACATTCGACCAGTACAGGCTTTACATTCGAACCAAGGGCCCTCAGGGGAAAAAACACGTTGATTCCTTGGAGTCTCCACGTTAAAATATTAACAAGAAGAAAAGAAGAAGTTAGCGGACATAATTAGTACTGGAAAATATGCATGTTATATTGTATTGTATTTTGAATAATGTGTGAATGATCTTGTAAGTATATTAAGGGAGTGAAAAGGATTGGTATTTGTATATATGTATCACCAAACATATGGTATGTTTGTGCAGCTGGTATATCTTTGTGAAGTAAGACTGATGATTCCTACAGATAATATTACTATATTGGCTATCATCAAGTGTATATCTCTTCTATATGGTATTTATTATCACCAAACACCACGGAACGCCTATCAGTACAAGTTGCTGCAAAAGTCGTCGTAAAGACTTAGTATATTTGAGATGGCTTCAAGAACCAACATTAGGCCAATGTTTCTCGATGATTTGGTGAACATGCATCTGCTCAGAGTCACTGTGCCATTCTCAATTACATATATAATCAAAGCATTGAAAAAACTACAATGTGAAACTAAGAATGGCCAAAATTTGACTAATCAAATGAGACGATTACTGCTTTGTTTTGTATTGTTTGCTTTAAAAAACTGAAGAAAATTAATCAATTAGTAGTCAACTGACACCTATAGTAATTATCCAAGTCAGAACAATGAATTTTTCCTGTCCTTGCTTGTTAATTTAATAACAAACTCCAAATAAAATCTATAAATAGACATAAAAACCCTATAGTCCTATTTTAAGCCATAAGGTCACTTCATTGACAATCATAGCAAAGATAAATTAGTGTAATAACTGGAATCCATAATTAAAATATAATATTATTAAAATTAAGTTTAAAGTAACAAAATATGAAATGTACAAATGTAATAAGATCCTAATACAATTTTGTAGGAAAAAATGGGTTTACGAGCCAATCTAACCCTCAAATTTTGTATGAGAATACTAAGGTGTATATTTTCATTGATTTCTATAGTTATTAGTTTAGATATTTATTTCAAATATAGTTATTGTTGAGGGTTTATATATATATATATATTTGTTGTGGTTTAATATTATACCACCTGTGAAAAAACACTTTTTTTTTAATGTTTCTAATTAATTAGCTATGAAAATGCATATAAAATATTATGAAAAAAAATTCAAGGACAGGTAACAATAAGATAGAATAGTAATATCAATTGCATTACTTAGAGACGGTGAAATATACAAAAAAATCTATTGTTTCAAGAGAATCGAACATAGATCAATTGGTAAAAAGGTTAAATAACCAACCACTAAGGCCAAAGAATATATGGAAAACGTTTTATACATAGTTTTAATGGCCTAATTTGTGTTATATATTATAGTAGTTTTTTTTGGAAATGCTAGATATATACTCAAGCTATTTTGAAAGTTGAGTTTTGGGGGGGAGGATGTCTGCCAGGGGTGGGGTTTAGTTTGATTGTTAATTTACCCTTCCACCACAATGTTTATTTCGTTGCTAAGTTGTTATAGACTTATAGTTTAGAATATAAGTTATGTTGAAAACACTCTAACTTATCAAGGCTCTATGCTAAAAGTTGATTCTAGAAAAGAAACTGATAGTGTCGAATCTTGTTGTCCTTGACTTGCACAAAGAACACACATGAGACAAAGACTATCATTGTGGCGGTCGATGACACTCCGATGCTTAAGTCAGAAAAAGCTTGAGAAATGTGTAATGTTGTAAATTGGGTTCTGTAGCGTACATTTATTCATCAACCTTGTGGCTATTTATCATGCGAGAGTCCTTGTTCGGCTAGACATTTGGTAACATAGTTTAGGAAAAGATATATTGTTGGATATCATTTCTTTGTTAGGAGTCATCCATGTAAAAGAGTTTCCCTACACGACTTGTGTTACTAGATTTGCGGGAGATTCTTCCCTGATGGGGTGTTGTTCATGTAGGAGAGTTTCCATGCACGACTTATACTCCGATATTTGTTTTCTGATAGGAGTTAGTATATTTTTGGCATGCCCGTCTTAGGTTGATCCCCCAGATACTTGCCTTATTAGGTCTTACGGGTATTGGGCTTGACCATGTGACGTATGAGCTTAATAGGGTGTTGTTGTTTGGGTCTAACCTCTCGGACTCTGCTTCGGTGGGCTTCGTGTTGTCTGGGCTTTGCCAGATTAGGCGCACAATTAGGCCCTCTTTGCTCTATTACCGAGATAATCTTGGTACGTGTACAACACAGATCACTGAACGATTTGGTGTATCATCAGAAACATTAATATGTATATTCGAAGTTCAAAAGTTTTGGGGAGAAAACGTGACTTTTTTAGGTGTTTAACATGTACTAATGTCAAAATAGGAAAAAAAAAAAAAGAAATTGGCGCACACTTGTAATTTTTTCAAAAAATAAAAATACATTACAAATGGAACAACATACAAACACCGCTTAATTATAAAACAATAACAAAATATTAAAAAAAGTGAAAAAATTAATTAATTTTTCATTGATTTTTGCAACATCCATAATCATTTAAACTTGCTGAATACCGGCATATGCAACTAGTTACGTAATAACTTCCTCGATCTTATTGAGTGTGATGAAAAAATGACACATTTTGTAAAGGCAACGACTACACACCACCTAAAGTATTGTCTCACACCACCATGTACTTTTATTTTATTTTCTTTTTTCCTACTAAGCCACACCATCCAAAAAACATTTTTTTTTAAAAGTAACATAAAACAGGGTAACTTTCGACCAATTTAAACTCTCAAGTGATATCGATTCTCAAGCTCATAAAAAATAAATGAATTTTCTAACATTTGATTCCTAACCACAAAAGGCTTTAGTTGTATACTTCATCCTTTCTAAGAGATAAAGTAACAGGAAAATTGTAGTACTCTGAGTTATCTAATAAGCAAAACTTGAATCACTTGAAAATGTTTTGAAATGAGAAAGTTATGGTAATTTACTAAAGTCGCGCAAATTTGTCTCGCAATGCAAACAGGATAGTGTCTCTGACTTTCGGCCAACTTATATGCTCGATCGAAACCAATTCTCAACCTCATCAAAACACGAAAATTGTAGTCCTATGAGTTATCTAATAAACACAATTCGAATCAATTGAATATTCTAAATGAGCAAGTTATAGTCATTTTACTAAAGTTGCGCAAATCTGTCTCTAGCAATGAAAACGAGGTAGTTTCCCTGACTTTCGGCCAACTTATGTGCCTAATCGATGCCGATTCTCAAGCCAAAACACAAAATTTTAGTACTCTGAGTTATCTAATAAACACAATTTGAATCACTTAAAAATGTTTTGAAATGAGAAAGTTATGGCCATTTTACTAAAGTCACGCAAATTTGTCCAATTGTTTTTTCTGTTCGCCTAGAATAATGCGAGTTTTTGCAAAAACCTCGCATTGTTCCAGGCAAGATTTTAAAAAAGTACTTGGATACATGTAGTAATTCTCGAAAGTTATCCCTGAGCTAAAATATGGTTGACGTGAGAAAATTAGTTACCCACAATTATCTGGATGTATCATCCATCCAAAACCTTTGGATATATTGAAAAATTTTCGTTAGTTAGAGCAAAAGTGAATTATTGAACCTGGGAAATGTGCATTATTGAATCAAACCAAATATTATGTCATCCATAATTTTCAAAAATGTAGATGATAAGACATCAATCGGGCATGCGATCACAACTGTACATGTGGCGTAGGTCTACCCTAATATGAAAAAGGCTTCAACACGGTCCAAGTGGACCTAATATTAAACCACTTTTAAGCACGTAAGAGACAGACGCCCAATCCCAAATCACGCTAGACCACGTGGCACAGATCTTGGAGCTTGACTCAAAATAATAAGGCTCGAACATGGATCTTTGAGCTGTCACAGACCCGAGATCCATTCACACAAATCAACTCTTCACCCAATCAAAAGACTCAATCATGCACATGTATGATGGGTGAGATCTCCTCCCTACATCACGCCCTCGAAAGCAGGGACAACTGAGGAGTAGAATGCTCGCTACATAAGGAGAGAAAGTGAAGGAGAAAGGTACACATACACATTTCTAATTTCATCTAGTCTACATACTTCCTTGCACCGTCGCATGACTTTAGCATCGGAGTGCCTTCGACCACCACAAGGTTAGTTCCTGGCTTACCGTTGTTCGTTTTGCATGTTTGAGATCAACAAGGATGAATTTGGACGCTACAATAGAGAAGTCTATCGACACAAACAACATGAAGATTACTAATTTACACTATCAGATAATTTATCATTTGCAAATGCTTTTTAAAAAAGACAAAATTTTGGGGTACCTTTACTCGCAAACAATCACACCTTGGTGTACAGTGTCTGTTGCTATTTTTTTTTGTCTTCTTAGATCATGTTTGGTTCACTAAAAATTTGTAAGAAAAATAAATTAATTTCTCCAAAAAATGTGTATATATTTTCATGCAATATGAATTACAAGGCATAATTATTTATGAGGTTTACGAAAACAAATATCTCCTATTGCAAATAACACCTGAACCGCCAACACCTTAATAAATTTTTTCATGATCGCAACCACCACCTGGATCCATGCCAAAACGGGCAAACCACCATCATTGTCATTTGAGTTCATTTTATTTTTATTTTTATTTTATCAAATATTTATAAATTTTTCTATGCATTTAAAGGTAACTTGATGCACGCTGCATTAAAGTGACTTCAGGTTTTATGGTTGGTATCTTTTGTTAATTTGGCTGATTAATTTGAGTGGTAACTTTTGTCACACAATGGTAACATTATATGTGATGCAGTTGATTTTCATTCCCTTCTTTGACCTTAGCTTGCTGACCTGCACAAGGAACGCATGTGAGCCACAGACCATCGTTGTGGCGGCCGATGACACTTTGATGTTAAAGTCAGACAGGTATCTGAAGAAGGTGTAATGTTGTAAATAGGGAATTTGTAGCATACCTTAGCTTACCAACATTATGTCTTATTTATAGTGCTTGAATCATGGTTTGACCAGGCTATCGATGGTGTAGTTTAGGGAAGAAGATCTCCCTGGAGATCATTATCTAATTAGGAGTTGTGAAGGGAAGTTTCCCTGTTAGACTTGTGCTGCTAGATACACGGGAAATAGTTTCCAACAAGATAGTAGTCCATAGATAGAAGTTTCCATGTGCAATGTATACTTTGGTATTTGTTTCCTAATTGCAAGCAAGGTGTAGTGTTATTGCATGTCCAAAGTTGATCCTCGATATATTTTCCTTAGCAGAGCTTACAGGTATTGAGGATAGTTGTGAGATGCGTGGGCTTAGCAAGTTCTAATGATTTGGGTTCGTCTTGTGGAGTGCATTGTGCGGGCCTGGAACCACTTGGGCTGATTTAGTGTTTGACTGACGCTTGGGTCGATTCAGTGTTTGGCTGACGCTTGGGCCTAATATTTCTCTAGATCATTATGGCATATGTACGGTGTAGAAGAAAGACTATTTTAGTGTATCATCAGCTACTCCCCTGAGTTAGTGGGCTATCGCATTGGTTCATTAAGTCACTTCTTGAAAAAATAAGCCCCTCGTGATGATCGAGTCTGCATTGTAGCTTGAGCTGCACGCTTCATTAATTGAGTGTGAGTTAGTTCAGTGGAGATTGACTCTTCCATTTCTTTGCTTTTAGAGATTCTGTTATGTTCATCTTTTGATTGAAAACTTGGTTACCTTTTCCATGGTTCGCCAAAACCATCTTGATGATGAGCTTCTAGCCAAGGGCCTTCAGTTATTTGAAGATAGGTCAGTTTTCAGGTTGGGCCTTGCTGAAATTTGAAGGACGTTCGGGATCCATAGAACCTGCCATTCTATGCTTTGAATGATGATCAGATGCCGATGTTTCCTCTGGAAGGGTTCGTCTGTTTGCACCACAAAATATTTCAAAATTGGAGTCCAATTTTCCTATTCTTGACTAGATTTGGGGCTTCTTGGAATCCCTCCTGCCCAGTTGGTACCCAATGGGTACAAGATCATCCTTCTTATTTTGATCAGAGCGAAGGATGTTGGCATCCATGTGACTCCGTGGGTGATCCAGTTGATGACATCTCCTCGGCTGAATGATCATGCCGTTTGTAAGATGACGTCGCCAACTTGCTTCGATAAGTTTTTAGATGACTTCAAGTTCAATAAGAAATTTTGTTTCTTGGCTCTTTCAGATTCGAAATACTTCAAGTTCGAGGGTCGTCCACTAGAGTAGGAGTTCAAGCCACTTCATAAATATAGCTTCACCCTTTGATTTCGTTGCGTTGGTGTATGTTGATCACACGCGTGTTTCTTTGTAGGGAGGTTCCCCACCACTCCTCTTTCTCCAGAGGAGCAAGACACTATGAAGACATTCCGCAACTTGCCGAAATGCTTGTGGAAGACGTTATATGTCCTACCAACATCAGCCACAGTGGTTTGTGGGCCAACTGGCATGTGGCCCCTACTCTTGATCGAACACTGAAGGTTAAGTCTGAGGGTGGAGCCCCTTCCAGAAAGAAGAAGGCTTCCAAAGTTAAGTCTCTTATTGCTTTGTTTGACACGGAGGGGCGGCTTTTTGAGGCGCTCGCCTCTTTTGTAAGTTCGAAGAGATCTCGCGCTATGATGGGGATTTTATTAAACTAAATTAATAAGCTAATAAACCCTACTTGTAATACTGCAAGTGCATGGCTGTCTACCTAGTAGATAGTGGCAAATACTGGTCGATCCCACGAGGATTGACGAAACAGTCAAATTCTAAGACTTATTTAAACTAATTTAGAGTTGGGGGTTATAGCAGATGTAAATTACTAAATTAAGAGAATGAAATTGAACACTTAAAGATTAAACTGATAAGATGATATGAGAGTGAACCGAGACATCGAATCCACCACAAGTTCTTCGAGATTTGTATAATCCAAATTATTGTTTTCAAGAATCAACACGACTAACCTAAAGATTAATCTAAGTTCACAATTGATATCAGCAAAGGCATAAACCTCTGGCATTGTATGTCTTTCTACGGTACATACAATCACATGTTTATTTTAACTAATTCTAAACCCCTAGCATTGCATGTCTTCTTACGGCACACACAATCACAGATTTAGATTAATTGATTAAAGCAGGCTTTGAATATCAATAAAGGGAACTTCTAACTATTGACTAGTCTAGATAATTATTCCAGATATAATCGGTGAAAGAAAATTATTGAAATTCAAAAATCAACTGTATTTAACATTCAAGCATATCATCATCATCAAAGCCCATTCCCGAGATTTTCGGGGTCGGCTACATGGATTTTGGTTCTCCAAGCAATGTGATCTTCCCACATTTCCTCGTCTAATCCAAGCTCAATGATATCTTCATTCACCGTCTTCATCCAAGTTTTCAACGGTCGTCCCCTCCGTCTACAACCTCCATTAACTTGCCAATCTAAACATTTTCTAATTGGCGTTGTGCTTGGTCTCCTCCGCACATGACCAAACCAAGTTAAACGTCTTTCTCTAATTTTGTCCACTATGGGCGATACACCTACGTATCTCCTAATTTTTTCATTTCTAATTTTATCCTTACGAGTTTTACCACACATCCACCTTAACATACGCATTTTTGCTATTGGCATCCTATGCGTATGTTGTCCCATAGTAGCCCAACATTCTGAACCGTATAGCATGGCTGGTCGAACAATTGTCTTATAGCATTTCCCTTTTAGCCTTGCAAGCATCCTTCTATCGTATAATGCTCCTGACGCCATTCTCCATTTCAACCACTCAGTTTTAATCCTATGGTCTACATCTTCTCCATTTCGAGGACAATATAGTACTCTGTGGATCAGGTCGTGATATGACCCCACCTTAAATAATTTCAAGCATCAACATTTTAGCTCCATTTGCATCATTACCATCAACAACACCACTACTTGAATCATTATCATCAACAACAACACCACTACTTGCATCATTATCATCAACAACAACACCACTTGCATTTAGGTGGGGTATACTCATTTGCCTAAAAACAAATAAATGAGTCAGCACTAGCAAGTGTGAGCAGACCACAAATACATAAAAATACTACACAACCATAGAATGCCATGATGATGCTATAAAATACAGTATATGTATCAGAGGTAAACCGACATATCGCTAATGCATGAGATGCAAGATAAAGACTGAGATGTGAGATGCCATGAAGACTAAGTGGGCTCAATGTAATTGTTGATGGAAGCTATAGTGCAACTAGTCCTGCATTACTTAACTCTTCATATGGAATGTTGTTATATGACTTGATAGTTGAGGAGAAATAAAAATGAGCATATACTTATTGATTATTACTTTTATATATTTTTTTGTCTAACAAAAAATAGTGTTATGTGCATGCATGCTACAGGGCCATGCAAGTGCTCATGTTGCCCACGTATTCTAAGCCACTGAGAGAGGTGGAGAAATGCTTTCCTATTTTCATGTTAAGTTAGTTATGTATTTTGTATTTAGTTAATTAATTCATTCAACCTAGAAGAAAGGCATGGAAAATTAAAGATCAATCCTATATTCTTCTACTTTTCTCTTCTGTCAAATTCATTCCTCACATTGGTATCAGAGCACGGTTTCGACCATGAACACTCGTGGCAAAACAAATGCAAAATTTCTCAATTAAGTTAATGAGATTCTTGCACGACACGAAATCAGTTTCAACCAAATTAACAATGCTTTACAACAAGTGTTGACTGAGCTTCAAGCACTACGTGTTACTCGTAGCTCGTGACCCAATTCCCTCGAATTCAACCTATTCTCGCCAGGGGAATCTTCCAACACTAATGGTGAGGCACATAACCCACACCTTAAACTACCTTTCCCAAAATTTAATGGTGACGATCCTTCTGGGTGGATTTATAAGGCAGAGCAGTATTTTGATTTCAAATGAGTACCCCCTGAACAACAGGTTCAATTAGCATCTTTTACTTAGAAGGGATTGCTCTACAATGGCATCAGTGGCTTACCAAATTTCGAGAACCTTTGACATGGCCCAAACTAACCAAGGCGACTCTCCACTGCTTCGAGCCAACAGACTATGATGATCCTTCAAAAGCTTTAACACGACCGAGGCAGACCACAACTGTAGCTGCCTATCAGGAGACCTTCGAAAAGCTTTCCCATAGGGTAAATGGCTCACCTGAGAACTTCTTGATCGGATGCTTCATTGCTGGACTCCGATATGACATCCGTTTAGATGTTAAAATCAAACATCCAAATACCTTAGCCGATACCATCGGTGTAGCCAGGTTGATAGAGGAAAGAAATCAACTACAGAGAAAGGTGACGACACCGTACCGAACTCCAACATCTACAATTGCCAAGGTAAATGTCAGCCCCACAGTGGGATTGTTGGGTCCTCCACCCAATCCGCGTGCTAGTCCAGCTTCCCAACCCATGGTTGTTCGTCGACTTTCCAATCACGAATCACGCGAGCGGCGTGAAAAGGGGCTTTGTTACTATTGTGACGAGAAATTCATACTGGGTCATCGCTGCAAGAGACCTCAACTGTTCATGATAGAAGACATACGTGACCCAGCTCAGAAGCAAGAGAATGACGATCCACTCGAGTATGATCATCAGGAGGTGATTCCAAAAATTTCCTTCCATGCCATCGCAGGGGCTAGCCACCCACAGACCATTAAAGTGATGGGGAAATTAAAGAACAAAGAACTGGTGGTATTGATCAACAGCGGCAACGCTCACAACTTCATTGATCAGGCCATTGTTTCTAAATTCGGGCAGCCAATGATCTGAAGCAAGAAGATATAGGCCATGGTTGCCAACAAGGAGAGAATCGAGTGCATCGGACTATGCTGAGCACTGATCGTAATCATTCAAGGTACACCAATAACTGCAGATTGCTATGTTCTACCGGTGGCAACTTGTTCGCTTGTCCTCGGAGTACAATGGCTCGAAACGCCTGGCTCCATTGAGACCAATTATTCGAAGCTTGCCATGACATTCCAGCACGCATGGGTCTCTCATACGGTTCAAGGCTTGAGTCACAAGGGAATAGAAGTCCTAATTGATAAGGACTTCCACTGCAAACACGACACTAGATATCTCCTCCATCTGATAGCAACCGAATCCAACAACCAAACCGGGTCCCACCCAACAGATCTGGAGCAGCTCCTCACGTCTTTTTCCTTAGTGTTTTCTCGGTCTACTTCTCTACCCCCTCAATGCTCAAATGATCATCGAATTCCTCTACAACCCAATGCGGAACCGGTGAGTTTTCGGCCCTACTGATACCCATACTACCAAAAGACTGAGATCGAAAGAATGGCAAGGGAACTTTTGCAAACAGGGCTCATCTGCCACAGTCATAGCCCATTCTCCTCACCGGTCTTGCTAGTGAAGAAACCCGATGGAGAGTAGAGATTTTGTGTCGACTACCGAGCATTGAACATCACAATTAAAGATAAGTTTCTGATATTTGTGACTGACGAATTGAACGACACTAATTTTTCTCTAAGTTGGATCTTCGGTCTGGCTACCACCAGATCAGAGTCCACGACAGAGACATTCTGAAAACGGCTTTCCGCACTCACGAGGGCCATTACGAATTTTTGGTAATGCTATTCGGCCTTACCAATGCTCCAACCACCTTCCAAAGCCTCATGAATGATCTCTTTCGATCTAACCTGCGACGATTCATCCTGGTTTTCTTCGATGACATATTAGTGTATTAAAAAACATGGGAAGAACATATTTCTCACTTACACACTGTTTTGTCTATACTGTCTGAAAACCAATTGCTTGCTAAGCAGACTAAATGCAGGTTTGGAGTTACCACGGTTGATTATTTGGGACATAATTTCAGAACAAGGGGTAGCCATGGATCCATAAAAATTAAAGCCGTTCTTGCTTGGCCGACTCCCATGACAACCAAGGGTGTTCACGGATTCTTGGGGCTGGTTGGATATTACAGGAAATTCATTCCTCAATTCGGTGGAATAGCCACTCCGTTGAATCAACTCCTAACCAAAGATGGATTTCATTGGATAACAAAGGCAACCAAATCCTTCAAACAACTTAAAGAGGCTCTGACTTCACCGCCCGTCCTTGGCCTTCCGGATTTTTCACAACCATTTGTGATTGAATGTGATTCGAGCAGAATCGGATTGGGCACAGTTCTCACACAACATGGCCAACCCATAGCCTACTTTAGTGAGGCTCTCAAAGGGGTTGCCATAATTCTGTTCACGTATGAAAAGGAGATGTTGGCCATTATAAAATCCATTTGGAAGTAGCAACCTTACTTATTGGGCAAACAGTTCACTGTGAGAACTGATCAAAAGAGTCTCAAGTATCTACTTGAGCAGTGCATCACTACTACTGCACAAACTCGGTGGCTTCCCAAGATTTTAGGTTATGATTATGTTATTGAGTACAAAAAAGGGCTTGAAAACCAAGCCATTGATTCTTTATCCCGCACTGTGGAATTCCAACTCATATCGATCTCGATGTTGCATGCGGAATGGTGGTCCACATTATAGGCAGAGGTGCAACGTGATCATTTTTATACAGCCTACAATCAGAGTCCTCTTCATTACCTTCGAGATGGGGTCTGGTTTTACAATGGCAATATTTCATTGAATGCTTCTTCGCCTTTAGTGCCCACGATTATGGCTGAATGCCACTCCTCACCAGTGGGTGGCCACTTTGGATTTTATAAAACCTTGTCCCGTTTGTGAACGTTCGTTTACTTGGAAGAACGTGTGAAAAATGGTCAAGGAACTTCTTCAAACATGTGATGCTTGCCAACGGTATAAGCATAACAGCATGAAACTAGTCGGCCTGCTTCAACAGTTGTCCATTCTGGAACGTGTTTGGTCTGAGATATCTATGGACTTTATCGAGGGATTACCGATATCTAATGGATTCCCGGATATCATGGTGGTAGTAGACAGGTTATCTAAATATGCCCATTTTATTCCTTTCACGGTGTTGTCGGTAGCTAAGGCTTTTGTTGTGAATATAGTCCGCTTTCACGGAATACCAACTACCATTGTAAGTGATAGGGACAAGATTTTCGTAAGCTCTTTCTGGCGTGCTCTTTTCCAGCTCCAAGGGACTCAATTGAACATGAGCTCAAGCTATCACCCCCAAACGGACGGCCAGACAGAAGTTATGAATAGAGTGCTTGAGCAATACTTGCGGTGTTTTGCAGGGGAACGAACCCGTTCTTGGGTGGATTGGCTACCATGGGCTTAATACAGTTATAACACATCAGTTCATTCTTCCACTTGAATGACCCCATTTGAGGTTGTTTATGGTGTTCCACCCCTGGATCTACTGACCTATATATGTTCCGGGTACAACTTGGATTGCAGCGGTGGATGCTTACCTCTGTAGCAGAGATGACATCTTACGTGCACTAAGATCTAATCTTTTGTTGGCTCAATATCGGATGCGTAGCTTTGCCGATGTGCACCGGCGGGATGTCTCATTCGAGGTAGGTGATTTCATCTATTTGAAGCTTCAGCCATATTGACAACAATCGGTAGTCTTTCGCCGATCCATGAAGCTCGCTCCCAGGTTCTTTGGTCCATATCAAATTACTAAAAAACTAGGGAACGTAGCTTATCGCTTGGCTCTTCCTCATGAGTCCAAAATTTACGATGTATTTCATGTTAGCTTGTTGTGTAAACACTTGGCGTCAGTTACTGCAGTCTCGGATCAGCTCCCACCTGTTGATGAAGATACCTCGACGATTCTACCTCAACCCGAGTCAATGCTTGACTGACGTGTCATTCAGAAAGGGAAGTATCGACCGAAGGCCGAAATATTAATCAAATGGAACAAAGCTCCAATGGAAGATGCGACTTGTGAGAATGCTTGGCGATTTTCGTGGACCTACCCCGATTTTATCCTTGAGGACAAGGATTCTTAAGGTGTGGGGAATGTTATGTGCATGCTACATGGCCATGCAAGTGTTCACGTAGCCCATGTATGGGTCACGTAGCCCACGTATGGGTCACGTAGCCCACATATTCTAAGCCACTTAGAGAGGTGGAGAAATGATTTCCTATTTTCATGTTAAGTTAGTTCTGTATTTTGTATTTAGCTATTTAAGTCATTCAATCTAGAAAAAAGGCATGGAAAATTAGGGGTGGGCAAGAATCCCGGTCCCGACCCGACTGACCCAGATTGATATGGTTCCGAACCTGTTCAAACCAGGATGAATCGGTTTATGTTGTTTTTATCCTGGTCCCGGTTTGAACCGGTTTTCACAAATTTTGTCCCGGACCATTCGGTCCATCCCGGTTACTGTAGCAAGCCCAAGCCCACGTAATTTTATCAAGTTAAAAGCCCAATTTTATCAAGTCCATCCCGGTTACTGTAACTGGAACACAACTGAAAGAAGAGAGCAAAGCACCAATGAAAGCCTCTTCCCCACCTGTGCCAATGAATACTAAGCTTTAAATTAGCATCCGAGGATTTCCCATCATCTTATGCACCCTGACATCAAGGCAAGCCTTCCTTGTTTCACTCGACTTCAATTGGAATATGTAGAATTTCCTCACAAGACTTGCATAAGATGGAAAAAGATTCTTGTGTACAAAACATATTATAGATAGTGTTTATCATCTTCACCAGTTGAGGACATCCCCTCATGTGAAATCCTAAGAAGCAGCGTAAGTTATTTGGGTGGCCTCAAATGGGTATCTATGATAAAATGGGTATCTATGATAAATATTAGCTTAAATAAATGCGATTTCAGCCAATGGGTTCATCTCCAAAACTTTTTGAGATTACTTGCAAATTTCCTCAAATGGGTATTTTTTTGAGATAACATACCATTAATTATCCTAAGATGTCAAAAGGGGGAAGAGCTTGAACATCAGAAAGACCCCACCTGTTTTGGATCATTTTTCGCCCGCAGTGTGCCTTAGTAATGACCTAAATGCAGGATTCTCCATTAATCCTCATCCCCAATGGTTGTATGATGCAAAGAGGCCAATGGTGTTATGATCGAGTGGTTAAGGCTGTGTGGTTTTATCCTCCACGTCCTAGGTTCGAGACCCACCGGCGGCATGGTTACTTTCTTATGGTGTTGACTTGTAGGTCACACCTTGTTGATAGGTTATGGGATCCTATAAAAACTCAGTTCGCTTTCCAAAAAAAATTTATGCAGAGAGATGAAGAGAGGGGATGTGTAAATTTAGGCGGGCCTTGTGAAATTGGAGGCTTATTTGTGCAACAATATTGGGCTTGGGCCTTTTTTGAACCGGGATGGCATGGTGTCGACCCAGACTGTTCCGGTTCAAAGCAGTCCGGTACCAACCGGGTCTGCCCAAAAACATTTGATTTTCTGACTCGTACCATTCCCGTTTCATTGTACCAGGACGGAACCGGAATTAGCGCAAACCCGGACCGACCGGAAATTAAAGGTCAGTCCTATCTTCTTCTATTTTTCTTCTCTGTCAAATTCATTCCTAACAAATAGTAAATTATTGTTTCCTCAAGTAAATTATTTTCGAGCATTTGGTAGAAAACATGAGGTTGAAGATCATCTTAATGAACTTGGAATGAACTTTCTCTTCTTTACCTTGTCTCTTGTATCTTTCTCTGGAATTTTTTTCATTAAAACCAAACACTGTTTAGTTGGGACTGACCATTTTCAAGGGAAATACTCATAAGAGAAAGATAAGGGAAGAGAAACAGAGAAAATTTTTAGGGAAAAAAGAAAAAGCTTGTAAGTTAGAAGATGATATGAATAGAATTTGATACAAAACTTGATTATTTCATAATCATTGAAAGAGATAATGTCTATAAGGAAACAAATAGTAAATTATTGTTTCCTCATAGTAAATTATTTTCGGGCATTTGGTAGAAAACATGAGGTTGAAGATCATCTTAATGAACTTGGAATGAACTTTCTCTTCTTTACCCTGTCTCTTGTATCTTTCTCTGGAATTTTTTCTTTAAAACCAAACACTGGTTAGTTGGGACTGACCAATTTCAAGGAAAATACTCATAAGAGAAAGATAAGGGAAGAGAAACAGAGGAAATTTTTAGGGAAAAAAGAAAAAGCTTGTAAGTTAGAAGATGATATGAATAGAATTTGATACAAAACTTGATTATTTCAGAAACATAGAAAGAGATGATATCTATAAGGAAACAAACAGGACAACAATAGAGCTTTATATACTTACTACAATTCACTTGGACATATAAGCTTTCAAAGCCATTTTGAAAGCAGGAGTGGTGGTGCTATAACCACCATCAACAAGAAGGTTCATCCCACTCAGATACCTGCCCTTAGGGGTGGGCAAACGGGTTGAGGAACCGCGGATTCAAACCGGACTGAACCGTTTTACTCCAAACCGTTCGGTTTTAATTTATAAAAATGTGAAACGATTCGGTTCGGATCCGGTTCCAATTTTTTTTCAAACGGTTTGGTTCCGAACCGTTTCGAACCGATTACAATTTTACATATACCCATACCAATATACCATACGCCAGCCATACCCAATTAAATATCTCTCTCTGTCTCGAGAAGCTCTCTGTGCGAGATCACCCTCTTCCCTCTCCCTCTCCTCTCCTCTCTCTGTCTCTAAGAGAAGAA